>JAVSCE010012838.1:0-81531 GCA_032199065.1 Smutsia gigantea
CCGCCCCGCCCCGCCCCCGCCCGCCGCTCCCCGGGCGGCGCGGGCCGGGCACCCAGCCGAGAGCGCGGTGGCGGCGGTGCGGCGGGCTCCCCGCGGGGCGCTAGCGGAGGGCAGGGGGTGGCGGGGGGTGTGTGTGTGCGTGTGTGTCCCGCAGCCAGAGCCCTTCTCTTCCCTCGGCTCCGTCCCCACCACCCCTTCCTTCCTGCACAGCGGAATCCGCTAACGTTTCCGAGAAGTCCCCTGGCGTGGGCTGCTGGGGAGCCGGAGGGGAGGTCCGAGGAGAGGAGGTGGGGACCCAGGGCAGAGGCCGGGCCAGTGCTCCCTGGGCTCTGGGCTCTAAGGATCCCAGACTGTAAATTGGTTCCTTCCCTGGGGCTTTCCGCGCGAAGACCTGTCTCTAGGCTGCGATTTTTCTTTTCCTTTTTCTAATAGATAGATCAGGTCGCCGAGTCTTCCAGGCAGGGAGAATGCATTCTCTTTCCGAGGTGGAGGGAGGAGTCAGAGGATGTCGTGGGTGGGGAGGGAGAGGTGGAGTGGCGGCTGCCTTCCCAGATCTTGGGACCCTTCATCTGGATGCACCATCAGTCACAGGAGCTCCGAGTTTCGGAGCTGGGTAAGAGCGACTGTGAAAAGAAGAAAGACAATCTATATAAACCCTTTTGTGGTGTGTGTGTGTGTGTTTTTTTTTTCTACAGCAGCCTCCTGGAAGAAAGAGTGAAAAAACAAGATTGAATTATCTATTTCTCAAAGAGAATCAAGAAATTTCCACCAAGGGGAAAAACCCAAAGGCTTACCTTGCACAGGGTGGATTTCTGAATTCAGGGTGTCAAAGAGGGGACATGGCTTTGCAGGATAAGCAAGAGTGATGCGCATTTGCAGCTCTATGCTACTTGCTTTCCCACCGTCTATTGTGGAGGGAATACTTGGTGGGATACACGCAGGATTTTAAACCCCAGGCTTGCCGTGGGGCTTTGGACCTTACATTCCTGGCTTGTAGGTTATGTCAGTGAAGGAAGGAAACTTTGGGTTTCTGAAGCTGTCCATTGAAGGATGGACTTGGTCACTTGGGGACAATTTTCAATGCTTCTTCATGGCCAGATCACCTTTTCCTTCTCCATTAGTTGCAGACCTAGGAGAGTCCAAAAATGATAGACAGACAGCCTTTTTGTTCAGATGCAATCCATGCCACATTCTGTTCTTGCCACCTTCAAGTCCCCCTCAACTAAATTGTCTGATGCCCAGTCACGGAGAAGTAAAACGAGCCCAGTCAACCCTTTCTCTTAGAGTTCTCTGACATCTGATCTCTTTCTATCAGGGAATAATCCATATGATATTCAGAATTAGAACCCACAGGATTTCTAATCCATGCTATATTTCCCCTTAAGAAGATAAAATAGAACACAGAGACTCCAGCTGATTAAGACAACAAAGAGTGCTCGCTTCGGCAGCACATAAAGTTGGAACAATACAGGGAAGATTAGCATGGCCCCTGCGCAAGGATGACACGCAAATTCGTGAAGCGTTCCATATTTTTTAACCATAATGTTCAAGTGATTGTACATTAACGATACCATAATTAAAAAAATTACTCTTTGTTCCAAAAAAAAGACAACAAAGAAAAAATGATCAATGCCTCTAAAAAATTATAAAATTCATTAATATGAATTAACACAGATTTGACCAACAAATTCCAAAGTACTGAAAGTTTTAGAGAAACAAGAACAAACCAAAGGACTATATGAAAAAATATAGAGTGAGTTTATGGGATTTATCATTACTAGAGATGATGCAGAATGAAGACAAAAATGGATCCAAGATGAACTGATAAATGATAGCCCCATATGGAATTATCACATAAAGTTAGGTACACCTTTGGTAGTTACTGTCATATCAGCACTCTCCAGAAAACTTCACATGGAACAGTGACAGTTGACTGGGGACAGGTGATCTATTGATTTCTACTAAGAAAATAATAAATAACATACACCATGCTTTGCTAATAAGTATATATATTATACATATTCCACCATAAGAGCCACATTACTCTCAATATAACTAGGTTCTTGTTAGGGGCCTTCAAATAGAAAACCTCCTCGGTCTGTCTGAAGGAATCCCTGGTAGGATTTTGCCGATGAGCTCACTAGCAAAGCATGGTGTACATTGTTCATTATTTTCCCAATTCTCTTTCATCTCCCAACTGTTTATTTGCCCCCCCACCTATTTGTTTTATATACCATTCTTCTTCTTCCAAGCATTTTGTAATCTTGCTTTTAGTTTTTGCTGCCTGTTTTATTGCTCTTCCAGCATCTCTGGGATTTTTGTCTTTGTTTAAATCCAGAGGATTATCTGAATCCCTTATTGAAAGTAATACTAAACTATACTAAACACCCCTGAGAGTTCACAAAACCCTATGTGATGGTGTCGCATACAGACAGATAAGTAGATAGTGCTGTTGAGAAGGTTAATGGGTAGGCTTGAAATATGGCAGGTAGAGAAGATGCCTGGTCGAACCAGCCAATAAACCAATAAATTCCTAAGACTATTTGCAAATGATCTTCTATAATTTGGGTAGAAAAAATGTAGACATATTTATATGTTGAAATTAACTAATTTTATACTTTAAAACCAGAACAGAAATAAAGAATTTTATTTTACTTGGTGATATCATGGAAATCCATGCTTCTGTCTTTTCTACAATTGCCAATCAAATTTTTAAAATTATAAATGTTTCTGGAGAAGTGATATAGACTAGTATGCAACAATACAGTACTGGTGGAGTTTATTTTTTCTCATCATATGAGATTAGAAATCTACATTTATCTTCACATATGTGCTACATGGCAATGTTCTAATTTGCGGGAAAAAAACGATTATGCCATTGTGAACATGGGAAAATGAAGCTACAAGTTTTTTGTGTATACATAGCTAAAAAGTAGAATTCAAAAGCAGGGTTTCAAAGTAGGATTCAAAAGAAATAGAACTATAATTAAAACAGGGTCTTACACAAAGAAGATTATCAGGCAGGTTAGAACGATTAAAAAAATGGACAAGTTATGCAAAATGAAACATTGGAAGAAAAACAGTTTCCTAAATGTATCAGCACCAGAGTACTTGCTGTTCTAATTTGAAATGGTCTGGGCCTTTGTACAAGTAAACTCATGTGAAGAAAACTAAATGTGTTTTGTCTTGCATATAGTAGATGCTTAGTAGGTATATTGATTGATCAATTATTCTCGAAAAATTCTTCCCACAAGGTCAAATAGTGCACCCCGTGGGTCCTTTACCAGTACAATGCTTTTGTGGCTCATGTGCTTTATGTGGGATGCTTTTTGATCAAAACTGCTGTTATCAAAGTCTCCTTCTTGCAGAAGCCTTAAACTAGACAAGGTTACACAGTATATGAAGCATTTGTTTTTAGACACTGGGCAGTGTGATACACAAGTCTGGGATCCCTGAGAGAAGGGAAATAAACAAAGGTGAGTGCTATAACCATCCCACTACAGGAAATCCGTGTCCTGACTGTAGCACTAGAAGGGCAAAACCCAGAGAGAGTCCCACAATTTTCCTGAGTGGAGGAGACAGAAATTAGAGTTTGAGAGGCTTGAGGCAGCTAGCATTTGTAGGACGGAGTACCAGAGAGAAGGGAACTGTGTAGAGAGAGTATATACCTGAGGCATGCAGAGGAGTGCCCTCAAGTGTTTGGTTGATATCTAACTGCAATTTCATGAGAACAAAAATACCGAAGGCTGGAGAAAGTCCTAATGGAAGGCAGCAGGTCAAAGCTCCTTGGACCTCACCCTGGGCTAGAAAGAAATTGTATTCCCCCAACCAAAGTGAAAAGACCTTGTCACACATGAGAGATTGGGTAGAGTCTTTAGATGGGTATTGTCTTAGTTAGTGGGGCTAAATTAACCTTAGATTAACCATGCATTTACCCTAATGAAGCTTAAAATCAAGACTTAAAAGGACCCAACCAGTTTCAATTTGCCTAAATACTGGCCAAAATAAAATACAACACTTTCTAAAAGACCTAGTAACACAACATTAACACTGACTGGCACCAAATTTAAATAATTACCAGGCAGGCAAAGATGATGGAAAATATGAGCCACAACCAATAGACAAGCCAGTCAATAGGAACAAACCCTGAAATGGCAAAGATGATGGGATTAACAGGTAAGTACATCAGATTCCAGATTGTAAGTGTGCTCTGTGTGCTAAAGACAGTAGAGAAAGTTCTGATTATAGTAAGGTGAGAAATAGAAGATACAAAAAAATAACAAAATGGAGCCTCTGGATATGAAAAATAGAATATCAGAAATGAAAATTCACTGTATATACACACACAATTCTCACTTGGAAGACTATTTAAGGCATACATATGTATAGCAAAACAGAAAATGAATGACCCCTGTAATCCCAAACATCATATACAACCTGTTGTGTAATGAAATGAAATTCTGTGGTTCTCCCTGGTGGTCCCCCTGGCAAAGGGCCGTGAAAGCTTCAGCGGTCCGCTGTCAGCTGGCCCAGCTTCTACAGATGCCCTGAAGCCATTCTGGCCTGTGTCACACACACAGCCCCTCACTCACAGGCCCTCACTTTTCACCGAAGACCAGAGAAAAACAGTCAGGAATGCTCAGAAGATAAACTGCTCTGATCCTTGTATCCCCAGTAGAATCCTTCAGGAGAATAATTAGCAGTCCTAATCGTTGCTTCCTCCCATACGTAGAGGGTATCAGAGTATTCTTTGTCTGTTCTTTTAGGACACTGCCTGGTGTATTGATTGACGTAACCCCTTCCTTGCAGTTAAGCATTGTAAAAAAAAAAAAAAAAGATTTAAGATGTTCCCAAATAAAGGGGCTTTGGAGCAGTTTATCAGCTGTTGGTGGGCTGCACGTGGGCCCTGGTCCTCAGTAAGACAATGAAGAAACTTTTTTGCTTAAATGCAATGGTCATGTTCATTTGAGTCAACATTGTTTTAAAAGGTTGGCTGCTATAATTCCAGGCTTTTATTTGCCTGTATAAATAAATATTTCATTATTATTTGAAACAATAAAATATTAAGGCAATAATTACTAGTTATAATATTTCAGAAGGAGTTGTAATTATCCTAAACTTTGTAGTGTTTTAATATATTACATTTACCTGACATATATTTATACTATATAAAGTTCACCCTCAAGGATCGGAAATTTTCTTGCATTAAAGACATATAATATAGGTCCTGAAGATTGTTCCAAAAGAGAAATGTTAAAAGATTTCAGCAATCACCACTAGTGAAATCAAGAGGTAACTTCCCAAGCTGTTAAGGGAGATAAGAGCTTTTTAAATCAATCAGTTCCAGTCCCTTCACTCAATTGAAATTTCCATTAGGTGTCATGAAATGTAGTTGGAAAGGCATTTTTTTGTGGTTGTTTTGATTGCTGTCAGAAGTAGACTGTTGACAGATTTGAATGTGTAGTCTAGGATGTAATATCTGGGTTTGGTTAGCGTAGTAGACGTTAAAGCAAAGATGGGGATGGAACATTTGAAGAAGAAGAAACTATTTTTAAAAAAAGAGGAAACAGGCCCAAAATGGAGTCAGTTGTGCTAAACCCTATGCCGGCAAACCAGGACTTAATACAGACCAAACTGTAGTTTCAACCTCTCCCAAGAATATAATCTTAAACTGTTAAGTCTGGAATTTCTTGGTCGGCCCTAGTGAGGTAATCCACTTGATTGGCCCCTCCCCTCCCCATAGAAAGATGTAATGCTCTCTTCCCTGGCTGGTGCCGATAAAAATCACCCATTTTGTTGAGCGGTTTGGCGCTCCTTTCTATTTGCTAGGTCGATACTGCCGAGTTCATGCATTGTTGAATAAAGCCAATTGAATCCTTAAACTTACTCAGTTGAATTTTTTTTTTAATGAAACAATGGAATAAATGTTTCCAGTTTGTGGGTCAAAAGTTCTGAATGATTTCTAGAGACCTGAGAGAATGGGTAAGGCTGGGCAGGTTTACAGAGGCCCAGTATTCAGAGGGTCTTTGACGCATTTGCAAGGACTTGTGTGCTATTTACACATCTCCACATTCTAAATACTGTTTGTTTTTTAAGGTTTCCACACTGCAATTTTTTATCATGTACATAATAATCAGTTTGTCTTTGAAATCCCAGATTTTCAATGGATCAGATTGCCAAAGTGGTGGGGGTTTTCTGACTTTAACATTTTTTTGCCTTGTGCTTTAAGCAATCAGTAAATAAGAGTCTATTTTTTATAGCAGTGAGGAAAGATAAAAAAAAGACATCATATTCCTTTAAAAGAGGATGTATTTCTACAGTGATGAATAAAATATGGTAAATTTTAAATTTGAGGCCCATTTAAGCAATGTCTGAATTAGCTAATGTAACTCATGGGGGGTGGGGGTTAGGGGAATAAGTTCCCAGCTGAGGGCAAATTACCTTTGAAATCGAAATCAATCAAAGAGAGAAATAAAGAGGGAGAAAGCTATTTATTGCTTACAAGCAGTCGTCCACTTCTGCTTGCCTGTGTCTCTCATGACCTGGCTGCAAAAAGGGACTCCACCCAACATCTCAGGTCCAGATATGCCCTCCTCCCCCTTGTAACCATCTATTGATATGGAGATGGACTACTTCTCTCCACCCCTTGGAAACACCTATTGATATAGAGATGTGCCAGGCAAGAGATTCTGGAAATTTTGCAATTTTACCCACAACTAACTATTCCAAAACACATGTTGATATTCCGAGAATGCATTATTATGTGAAATGTAGTGAAGAGAGTTTGAATGTTAAATAATATTATATATTTTTAGATGGTCGGTGTGTGTGGGTAAAATTGAAATATTTCCAGAATCTCTTGCCTGGCCTTAGTACATCTCCACATCAGTTGGTGCTTCCAAGGGGTGGACAGAAGTAGACCATCTCCATATCAATAGATAATTACAAGGGGGAGGGAAGCGAGGGTATAATGGAACCAGAGCTGTTGGGTGGGGTGTGGTGGATGGAATGCGAATGACAGGGCTGTGCACAGTGCTTGGCTTGCTAAGATATAGATAGAAACTTCCAGAGGGCGTCATGGGACTACTGGGTGGGGCATAGACCCTTGGAATGCTGGGGTCTGCATAAAGACTTTGTCATTGGAAAGCCATGAGAGCTGCACACTCCTGTTGTTCCCATGAGCCTGAAGGTATTTTTCACAAAATGCTGTTTTTGTTTTTTGCCCAGTATTGTTCTAGTTTAACCAGGCATGCACTACACATAGAGCTCTGCCTTGTGTCTCTGATAATAATCAACACATGAAAACCTTTGATTCTATGAAAGATTTAAAATTAATTATATCCTGTAACTTTCTGCACTCTTGTGATCTGCACCTGTGGTATTTTTAATCACGATGTAAAGATTTGAAAGCACACAATAAATACAACAGTGAACAGAGAAAAAGTGTCTTCACTTCTGAGCGCTGACCCCCTCGCCTTCTCTCTTACTGTAAAGTAAGGTGTGGAGTCATCCTTCATCCATCCTCTCAGGGACTGCTGGCCATTCCTGGCAGTGGGGTCCCTTTTAACAGCCAGGATGCGAGAGACAAGGGTGAACAGAAGAGGACGACTGCTTGCTTGTAAGCAATAAACTGGTTTCTCCCACTTTATTTCTCCCTTTGACAGATTTTGGCTTCAAAGGTAATTTGTGCTGGGCTGGAAACTTATTTTCCCCGAGAGTTACAATAATGTAGTGGGGAGAGTACAGAAGCCATTTGCCGATCTACCAGTTATGACTGTGTCTTTCCTTGGGCATGTCTCCTAATATATGTGTATTTAAATTTCCTCCTCTGCAAATAGGAAGCTTTGTACTAAATTATTTTTAAGGTCCTTTCTTCTCTGACCTTTTAGATCTGTTTCTTTTATATGAGTATGTGCAATTTTCTAAGTCAAATCTAAATAGAATATTCTTTCGTTGAAACGTATCTGTTGAGAATTGTTCTTTGTCAGCAACATGTATTTATATGTTCTCTGTGATGGCCACCTGGCAAGATATTGCCAAAACATCCAGTTAATGTCTTTTGATATATTAAGAGAAATAATCAAATGAGATTAAACTGAATAGAAGCTGTAGACTCAAATATGAAGTTATGTTTATTCAAATATGAAGTTCTGGATTATGACTGTTTCTTTCAGAGGTACCCAGTACAAATTATAGCACATTGCAAATAGTGAACACTGTATATACTATTAATCTGCATACATAAAGTTCAACATCAGTCTCCTCCTTCCTCTTTCATTTTTGATAAATGCTACATCTACTGCCATCTGGTGTTCAAAATAAGTAGAATGTTTTAGAAAGTCATCTAAAAGCCTTTCACACTGTTGTGGTTTTGTTTGTTTCTTTGACTTCTTTAAAGAGCAGTTTTAGGTTTACAAAAAAATTGAAAGGGAAGTACAGAGATTTCTCGTACACCTCCTGCCTCCACACATGCATAGCTTCCCCAATATCAGCATCACTCACCAGGATGGTACACTTTTTTACCCAAGATGAACCTACATTGACACATTTTCTTTTTTAACCCCCAAAAATTTAACACTGAAAAAAAAAACCTAATCTTAGCACTGGGAAATATAAACAAGAAAATCAATCATATACAGACAATAAAGAAAAGCGTGTTACCCATCATACACTATAAATAAACAAACAGCAAAACCCAATCCCCTTCCCAAAGACAGAACCACCTACCTTTTCTGGACTTCTTCCCACCTCCGATGCACGGTCACCATTTTACTAATGGAGGCTGTGCTCTCTGTGGAAGAAATCTCCTGTCTCAGTAGTGGTGAGAACGAAAAGAGCAATTTTCTTGGAGCTTTGTTTAAAAGTAGTCATAACAACTTTCCAAACACTGGGGCTTGTGACAGAAATGGTCAAACGCATAGGTGCCTTCTCTGATCACCCGAAGTGCACCGTGCATCCTAGAGTTCATTCTTGGTGTCGTCCATGCTATGGGTTTGGAGAACTGTATGATGACATATAGCCATCATATCATAGTATACAGGGCACTTTCACTGCCCTAAAAACCTATGTTCTGCTTATTCATTGCTCCCATTTGAAAGCTCTCCAACTCAGTTCTCCTTCAATATTGTATTGGCAATTATGGACCTTTGCCTTGCCTTGCATTTTTTAGAATCTGTTTGTCAATATCCATAGAATGTTTGCTTGGATTCTGACTGGGATTGCATTGAATCTATGGATTAAATTGGGAAGAACTGACGTGTTGACAATATTGAATCTTCCTATCCATGAACAGGGAATAGCTCTTCACTGATTTAGTTCTCCTTTGATTTTATTCATCAGAGTTGGTAGTTTTCCTCATCTGTGGCTTGTCATAATTCGGTTTACATGAGAATCAAGGGTGTAAGTATGCTTTGTTGGTGTTCATATTTAAGATCCATCTTTAGATGAGCTGAAGGGAGCTACTTCTGAGTGTTCATAAGAGTCATTTTCAAGAAGGTAATTTCTACTTATAAATGTGACTGGTTTGACTTGGATTATTTTATCTTTTTTAGGGTACATTTCCAATAGTTTTCTATTATTTTCTTTGCCTACTTGTGATCTCTTTTTCACAAATATTCACATAATTTATTTTTGTAAGGGGTCCACATCTGATACAGAAAAGCATTCCTGCATCAAAAAACCTTGTGTTATAGCCTCTTGATTTAAAACAAAAGAAACACACACACACACACAAACCATTTCAGAGATGTATATGACTTTAAAATGAAATTCAGGTGTGGAAATTAAGGTGTTTAAAATTTCTGTCCTTCTGAAAATTTAAATGTAACATTTTTATGAGGAATAATTTAATTAAAAAATA
Source organism: Smutsia gigantea (assembly GCA_032199065.1). Classification (NCBI taxonomy): domain Eukaryota; kingdom Metazoa; phylum Chordata; class Mammalia; order Pholidota; family Manidae; genus Smutsia; species Smutsia gigantea. The sequence continues at coordinate 9,860 of JAVSCE010012838.1, forward strand.
TAATACCTCAAATAAAATTTGTTTGAATTCATGAACAAGATATTTTTACTTCTATTACAGTAAACAGATTGGAGGAAATTCAGATACGGTAGTTAGTGGTACCAGGTAGAATCACTGGCTAGACAGGAACAGGAACCTGTCTGCAGAGTAAAAGCATCCTTTTTAAAAGAAGATGGCAGGTGGTAGTAGCCCTGAGGCCCACAGACTCTTCAGAAGAGATGTGCCTGTAGCTCTCCAGAAATGTCTTCTTAAATTCAGGGCCTTAGTTGTCTTCTAAGACCTAACTCCCTCTTAAAAGTAGATTATTCCCAAGCATAGCAAGGATTTGAATAATCCCTACTAGACTACTAAGACATAGCTAACCTGAATACTACCCCTAACTTCTTCTCTCCCTTTGCCTGTCTTCATTAGCTTATGCTCTTGAGGAGGAGGAAAAAAAAAAGTAATGTAAGCAAAGGCAGGTGGGGGAGGTGTCTGATGACGATTTTTGTCTTTTTTCATGAACTGCAAATACATTAGTAACTAGAGTTTTACTGCAGAATTTTGTATCTTTGCTTCTGGATTGGCTTTGAATGCCTTTTGTTCACAAAGAAATAAATTTCAGTACATATTGGCAAAAGGAGAAAGGTCAGTGGCAAATGTTGGAGATTTGGTGGTTTCTAAGAAAATAAGGGCTATTTGTTTTATCCAAGCAAAGGAGATAGGAGAGAAACAGAGCAAACACTTTTTCCTTAATCTACATTTCCTTCCTTCCCTCCTTCCTTCCTTCCTTCCTTCCTTCCTTTCTTCCTCCCTCCCTCCCTCCCTTCCTTCCTTCCTTCCTTCCTTCCTTCCTTCCTTCCTTTCTTCCTCCCTCCCTTCCTTCCTTCCTTCCTTCCTTCCTTCCTCCCTGTTCTTTTCTTTTCTTTTCCCCCTCTCTCCATTCCTTCCTTTCTTTTGGGGGGAAAATTTACACCAAAGTATCTGAAACTGATTTGTTCATTTCCATCACCATTGTCTTAGCTTGGGTGCATGAACTTCCACCTAGGTCATAGACCCCGTTTCCATATTGCCCCATCAGCCGTCAGCATTACCTGTTCCAACCAATGCCCCACCCTCCCTATCTAAGGAGTGCCCCTCAGGATGAAGGTCCAGTTGCTTAACATAAGCACTGATCCTGGCAGCCAGGCCTTTGCTCTCACACTTTCCCTGGGAGGAGCCCTCTGCACAGCACCTGCACTTAACCCACTTCTATCATCCTGCAGGTCTTAGGTAACACATTCTCTTAACCCTATCTGAGGAGTTAAGTATGGGTTAAATACCCCTCCTCCATACTTCCAGTATATCCTGAACTTCCTTCCCTTTATTGAAACACTTATCACATTTTATTGCCATTTTTTGTGTGGATGCCAGTAAAGGTTTCCCAAAAAAGTAATGCTTGAGCTGGACCTGAGAGTTGTACACAAATTAATCAGGTGGGAGAGAGGAGGAAGAGGACACTGTAGGCAGAGGGATTATCATGTTCAAAGCCAGGGCCTTTTCTGCAACTGCAGGGAACTTCATTTTCTGTGTGGATGAAGTTTAGGAAGCACTTGGAAGAATGAGAGAAGAGAAGCCACAAGAGAAGAGGCTATGTGGCCAAAAGAGATCTTGAATATATGCTATTAAATTGTCTGGACTTATCTGGAAGGGAGACATTCTAAATGTTTGAAAATATGAATTATCACCATGATATTTAAAAGATATTATTCCTCTTAAAAAATAAAAATGCATTTTTTTTCTGGCAAGAATGGACAGATGGTTTAAACAATAATACAGGAGAAAAAATTAAGTACCTAAATAAACAACTGAAGTCAAAATGGAGCAGCATGTTCAAAACTGACGATTTTGCTTTGTTTTTGGTAGAATTGAGAGGAAGCAGGTATTTATTGAGTTCAGGTAGGAGAGTAGATAGAAGTATCTCAGATAAATCAAAGGGTTTTGACCAATGACAGTGATAATTTTATTAACAACCCTTCTTCCCCTCAAGAAAGAGTTAGTATTGTAAGAGAAATAAATTTAATATGGGAAGGTGATTAATGAAATTTATATATATTGAATTTGAACTGCTGTGAGACATCCAGGTGGAAGAAAGTCAGATGTGCGGACATCAGCATAGTGTTGCCATTTAAAGAAAAGATTCCGAATACGATATTTAAAGCTGATACTATGCATTTTAAAAAGAGATTCTAACACTAAAGGAGTATATAGAACATAATCTAAGAATTAAGTATGTCTTTAATGGGAAAAAAGGTTAATCTTTATGTATATAAAAGCAATATATATGTATTGTTAGTTTTATATATATTTTGAATATATCGCTAATTTTCTAAAGCAGGAAGTTACACCTTAATTTGGCAATATCACATTGCATGTAATTTTTTTTGACTTACACTGTCATTTCAGGGATCCATATGTGGTAGCAAAACACAGAGAAGAGAACCGACACGCGCGCGGTGTGCTAGGATCCAGTTGTTTACAGGTTAACAGTACCAAGGACAAGGTGACATGTTAACCATGCCCCTTCGGAGCAATGGACGCATTCCTTAAGTCGGAGGGAGTGTAGGCTGCCGATGGCTCATAGCTGCGATCTTAAATGGAAATCATCCTTGACTAAAGGGAGCTGCCGCCCCCAGGCATGGTCCCTCCCAGCGGCAGCCCACAGCCCATGACCGGTTAAAGTAAGGATATAAAGCCTTGTCCCTTTGTCTGGGCCCAGTCAGCTGAGTTCCCCGTGGGCTCACTGAGGCTGCTCCGCAGTCACACTGCAGTTGAGCTTCTGCCTGACATTGCTTCTCTGATTTCCACTCAGCTGTAATTCCCACGGGAGAATTTCCCAAAGAACTTCCATACAAATCTTTATCTCGGACTCCTGTCTCAGAAGAAAGTCTGTATTGCATAGGAATGTTGAGGGAAGTGGCATCAATTGCCCTATGATATACTGTTTGAGGGAAACTGTAGGAATTTGAAGAAAATATTCCCAGCCTCCAGCACCTGGCAATATTTCTGACTTTTCCTTCAGAATAAAAGGGTAGAGGCCAGGAGTGAATTGGCTAGCTTGTTAGAGCCGTGAGAGCTGTGGAGCCTTCCAAGCCAGTCATAGATGGAGGCTTAGAATGAGGCTGTGCGCTGCAAATGCTGATGGCATTGCAGAGAAGTCAGGTGAGGACAGGGGAAACCTCCTCACGAAACGGTGCCAATCATGGGCCAGCACTGAACCTCTGGATGGATAACTATTTATCTTATTCTTTATCATAGACTTGTAGTGGGATAAAAACATGGAATGCACCTCCCACTCAAATGATGTACAAAGTTCTGGACTTCATAAGTACAGATAACTTGTACTCCAGGTTCTTAGAGAATTTATTACATTCTGTGCTTCAGTAACGTTGTTGAAAAAAGGAGGTATTGTCTGAAAATTCAGCTGTCCATATGTACTTCTGATTTATGAACACCCCCAAAAATATGCACCTGAACCAGACCATCAGTGGACTATAAACTGAGGTCCAATAAATACAATTGCTCTTCCTGAACTTTTAGGCCATCAGCCCACATTAAGGGATGTTGTCTTAAGCATCAGCCTCATGGGAAGGAGAAGGAAATGGATGGCAGTAGAAGGCTGAAGTGACGGCCACTGGCTAATTGCAGCTTTTAATGATCCACCTTACAAGTTTTTGGAAGTCTCCCATATTGTACATAATTGGAAAATGGTCTGTACCGTCAAGCTGGGTTGGCGAGGACATTGTAGTTCCCAGGAATTAAAGATGTAATGACTCCGTTTTGACTGTTTTATTTCCTCTTAATATTCTTCTATCATTCACTTTGCTTTCTATCCTTTTTTTTGCAGTGATTTAGTGATTTAACTTGATGGTATTACTGGTATGAGTCGTAGAACAAGTGACCTGCTTCCTCGACTTACATTTAAATTCGAATTCCTCTATCTAAACAAAGCTAGACAGACATGCTCGATTAGTTCCAGTACTAAAAACATCGCTCCATTTTAACAAAGAAAATGAAAGAAGCGAGTCAGGGAAAGGATGCGGCATGCTGGAGGGTTGAAAAGCCTAGACTTTTAAGGCAGGTGGAACCTGTTAACTGTGCTCACAGGGGACAGTTATTCAAACACTCCGGGCTCTAGCTCTCTCACCACGGCAATGATAACACCAGCCTTGTATGAGTCTGAGGATTACATAAGACCATATCTATAAAAAGACCTCGACACAGGGCTTGGTACATGAAGCAGAGTTAATGAGCAGTGCTAAATACAGAAATAAGTGGAGTAATAGCTAAGTTTTAAGAGTGTTCATAGCATGCCAGGTACTGGCACATAATCATATTAAAATCTCATTACCGTCGAGGGGTTAGGCATTTTTATTATTCCTGCTAAATAGATAAGGATTCTGGGTCCTATCTTAAATAAATAGCTTTTGCACACATAATCAATGATGTTATACCACAAAACAAAATTCAATAACCAATGGGGGTAGAAGAGAAGAGGGAAAGACACAGAGACAGTGAGAGAGGCAGAGACAGAGAGCAAAGAGCAGCAGTTGCCTTCAGATCGTTGTAACATGAAATACTCCTTTTCATCTCAGGGTCTTTGCCCATGCAGCTCTCTCGGATTGTGAGGCCACCCCGTTCTTTCTCTGGTTAATGCTTTTCATCCATCTTTTCTCAATTTAAAGCCAATTCTCAACTCCCAAGATGGGGTCGGATTCTCCCTGCCTATGCTTTGAACTTCTCTTTTGTCATGCTTGACACAATCGTCATGAATTGTCTACTTATTTTTCAGCCTGTCAACCCAAAGCTCTGTGAAAAAGGGGGACATATCTACTTTATTACTATACTTTAATGCTCATAAAGAGAAGAAACTCAATGCTTAAATGAATAAATGAAACAATAAAGAATGAGAAGCAGATAAGGGAAAGTTGGGCTGGGGCGATGGTAGTCCATGAAGCAGCACGTGCACATATGGAAGCGAGTGCATTAAGCAGCTGGTCTCTGCTGGATGAACTGTACGCACGAGGCAGGGAGAGAATGAAAATGAGCTTGAGAGGCAAGGAAAAATAAATCATGGCGGGACTTGGATGACAGGCAAGGAGCTTAGCCTTTATCTTGTCGGCTACTTTGCCATCATCTTATGAGCGTTTTGATTCATTAGCTTTTTCCGCACAGCATGATAGAGAGTTTGGTGCAAAATTCATAGTCCAGTTCTAACGAGTCCAAGGGAATCTATGACATGGCTACTTGCCTATTAAATTTACTCTTCATTTAATTATATCTTTCCTTCCCTTACTGTTTTTTTAGCTTCATTTCCTTCTTTCCTTGTTTTTAAAACCAAATCACAGCTTATTGCCCTAAATGATGGGGGCCCTACCTATCTCTTCCACCTCCTCTTACATACTCTCCCTATCACTCACCATATTCAAGCTTGCACCTCGTCTTTCAGGCCAGTGAACCCACCAAATTTGTTCTGAGCTTGATTCTTTTCCTAGGGCTTCCCTAACAAAGTACTGCAAACTGGTTGCTTTAGAACAACAGAAACTGATTCTCCCACAATTCTGGAGGCCAGAAGTCTGAAATCAAGGGGGTGGGCAGGGCTGATTCCTTCTGGAGGCTTTTGAGGGAGGAGCTCATTGCTCTGTGCCATTGTCTTGGCTGCGGACAATCCTTGGCTGGTAAAGGCATCTAGTGTTGTGTTCACATAGTCTTGTCCCTCTGTTATGTGCCCAAATTTCCTTCTTCTTCTAAAGGTATCTTCTCTTATAAGCCCCCCCTCTTCCATTACATCCTCATCTCAACCTCACTGCATCGGCAAAGACCCCATTTCTCAATAAGGTCACATTCGCCGGTACTAGAAGTTAGGACTTGCACATATCTTTTTGCAGGACATAAATCAACCCGCAACACCAGCCTAGAGTCTTTCTTCACCCTGCTGTTCCTCTGCCTAGAGCGATTTGTCCCCAGTTCGCATGGCTAACTCCTTCTTGTTAGTCAAGTACCAGCCCAAATGTCACCTTCTCAAATCAAAAGTGACACTAAAGCAAAATGTCCCCTTTCCCTGACCCCACATTTCATGCCTCACATCTTCTGTTTCCAAGTCTCTATTATGCCATCTAGCTTGACTTTCTTCATGCAGTTTTCACTATATGAAAATATCTTGTACATGTGGTTGTGTATGTGTCCCTCTGCAGAATGCAGTCTTTGCACAGAGCAGGTACCTTCTCTGTTTATTACCACGGCAGCCATAGCACCTAGAAGAGAGTCAGGAACAGAGTGAGATCTCCAAAGCTTGCTCGGTGAAACTAGTTCTATATTCTGTCAGTTATTTATGGCTGGAATAATAATGGGTAACACACAGTCAAACAATTTCACTGGCATACAACGATAGCTATTTATTGCCATACTCAGGAGTTTACTGGGGGCTGCATAGGCGGTTCTGCTGATCCGGACTGGGTTTACTAGCACATCTCAAGGTCGGCTAGGTATGACTAATCCAGACTGATCTAGATTGGCCTCAGCTGGGTCACTCTGGACAGCTCACTTCTACTGGACAAATCTCTTATCCAGCAGGCTAGCCTAGGCATGTTTTCATATATAAGATAAAAAGTGGGGAAAACGCAAGAACTATCGTGGCTTAGGCTCAGAACTGGTTTGCAAAGCCAGCTGCCACATTCTAGTGGCCAAAGCAACTCACATGGCCAAGCTCAGATTCAAGGGTGGAGAAATGAGCTCATCTCAGTCCTCTGTAAGATCAACTACGACACCGTAGTAAAGGGAATGGATACAGGGAAGAAAGAGTGAAGAACTGGGACCATGAAAAAACCTGTAACATAAGTATTTTTAAATGTTACCTTGACTCCATTCTAGAACAAGATGGGGTACAAACAAATACCTACACAAATATAAGTTTTTCCTGATTTAAGCAAACCAAGTAGAGAGACACTTCCCATGTTTTTACTCAGAAGTACTAAAGTGTAATAGAGTCTGACCACACAGTTTTGAATCTTATCTGCAGGTTTAATGACCCAATATGTAGGTGTTCTAACATAACAACCTAAAACCAATTCTATTTGTTGGAGTTAATGTAACTTTTTTCCCACAGTATTTTCTTGGCCTTTCAGAGATAACATACATTATTCCAACTGCTCAAATACATATACAGCAGGAAACACGGGCTCATCCACAGGCTCATTTATCTTGTTAACAGCAGTACTATTAATAATTTTTATAATTTAGGAAACCTCCACAGCTAATTACGAAGTGATAGTAGAACTAACACTAATTTCTGGTGACCACGTGGGTGCCTTTACCACCCCCCTCCAAAACACACACATAATACATTTGAAGAATCTACTTAGATAAACTTTAAGTAAAAAAGGAAGAAATAAAATCCCCTAAAACTGGTTTCTAGCCAACATAATAACCATGAGGTCTTAATAAACAAGATATTATTAAAAATTATATAACCTTGTCAAAGTTAAATTATAAGTCCATTTATATTTCTATGCCACAACCATTCCACTTAGGCTTTCAAGATGTAACATCCCTCATTACAGAAGAACTTGTACTTTTCCATGATCATACACTAATAATTGTTTCCTAACTAGCTCCCTAGTTCTTTGTTATTTTATTAATGTTAACAACCAAGCTAACACACACGCACTGTAGACACAGAGGAAGCAGAAACAGTTGGAGCCATTCAACCAGCCATCATCTTAATCCCAGTTGCCCTCCCATCACTCTGAATTCTTTTCATAATAGATGAAATCTAAAAGCCCTTCCTTGACTGTAAACACCACAGGCTGCCAGTGATACTGAAGCTTAAGTATAATGACTACAAAGACTTAAGCTTCGACTCCTACATCATTCCTATCCAAGACCTAAAACGGAGGAATTAGGACCCCTAGAATTTGACCACTGAGTAGTCCTGCCTATGGACATAACAAGTGGTATATTAATCTCATCAGAAGACATCTTACATTCATGACCCTTTCTCAGGCCTAAAGACAGGTGCTATACCTAGATGATTAACTCAAATAATCCTGATATCCACATGACCAGGCTGATACTATGGACAATATTCCAAATCTGTGGGTCAAACCACAGTTTCATGCCAATTGTCCTTGAATTAGTTCCACTAAAATATTTTGAAAAATGAGCTGCATCTATATTCAATATCATTAAGAAAATAATAGCATCATTCTTGTAAGTTTGAGGCTGAGAATTTAAAACTCTTGAATGACATGCCACAATCAGATACTTTAACATGGTTTATTACTATTATCTCAATGACTGTAACAGTTTGTCATGTTTCAAAATCTCAAAACATTTCATCCCTTAAGCCCAGAAGTAAAAGCAGTTAAAATACCACTTTGCCTTTGAGAAACAAAATGAATGAAAATTCGCTCACCTCTTTCATTACCCCAACAATAATAGGATTACCTATTGTTATTTTGTTATGTATTTAATTAGTTATAGTTAATTTTATATTATATGCCAAAGTATCTTATTTCCCACATCTAGTCAACTAATTTACAGCCATTTAATCTCTTTTGAACAAAGATTAATTGAATTAACATCAAAACGAGTAATAGACCCCAAAACCATAAAGGACAGACTTGAACCTAATACTGATGTCACTTACTCTATTTAAGTGGATCGACAGACTTACTAGGTCTCCTTCCACACTCATTCATGCCTACTACACAACTATAAACTGTGGGTTTAACAACCTAATATATAGGCTGTATAGAGACCTGTGTAGGTCAGCTGACGACAACCTAATATGTTGGCTGTATAACAACCATAAACATCACCTGTGTACCAGCCTACTGTCACTTAGGAGTCGTCTTCCTATCTGAAAAGCACTACTTCAAAGGCACTCCTTCATTTGAATTGTATTTGATGGCTCAGCTAAAGAATATCGACTGCTTCCAAAGAGAAAGTGCGCCTGAAATGATGATGTAAGTCGGGGTGTGTGTGAGGGGCCCCTAGTCAGAACGTTGTTCTCCAATACCTTGGCTGAAGTGACTCTTCTCCATTATGGGATCAGGTTGCATAGATAAGTAAAAAGGGAAGAGAGGAGGGAGGAAGAGCAGGGAGAGCCGGAGGAATTGAGGGAAACTAGAAAGGAAAGAAGAAAGTCGTGAGAGGAAGAAGGGAGAGAGAGGAGGGAGGAAGGAAATTGTTACTACTTATTATACCTGGAAATTCGGTTGTCGTTTTTATTTATTTAGTTAGTTTTTATTCATAATTGTCTTTGTTATGCTTGGGCAATTCCTCTCCCATCTGAATTTTACGATCAGCTTGTCTAGTCCCCAAAATAGCATTAATATTCTTAAAAACATTAATTGGAATTTTAATTTAATGTTCATTTATTTTAGGAGCACGTACGTCTTTTGATATTAAGAGTTTCCAACAGCATACCTATCCATTTATTTCTCTTTTAAAAAAGTTTATAGTTCTTAGAAATTTCTCCATAAGGATCTTGCTCATTTTTTAAATCAACAATTCTAATTTTGTAAATGTTTATAGGCTTTGAAAAAATTGAACAATGTTTATTTGTTGTGTGAAGGTTAGATCAAACTTAAGAGTTTTCTTCAAGTCTTCTAAATCCTTACTATTTTTTTTGCATAATCTGCTTCTCAAAGAATGTGTTAAAACATTTCTTTGTATAACTATATAGCTGTTTCATTATAATTCTGTTGCTTTTTGCACCACGTATTTTAATGGCACCTTATTAGATTTATGCCTTTTCTTTTATCATTAGGCATTGTCCCTCTTTATCACACCAAATTATACATTTTGAATCAAATTTATTGAGATAAAATTTACATCCAGTACAATTCTGTTTTTTTTTGGCACAGTAAAATGACTTTTGCCAAATGTACAGCTCCGTAACCACTACTGCCAATAAACTGCATTGTTTCCATCACCCAGAAGGTTCCCTTTCATCCCTTCACCCCATCTCCGGCCCCAGGCAAGCACTGATCTGCTTTCTATCACACCGTTTTGCCTTTTCTAGAATGTATTTTAAATGGAATCATAGAATATATAGTCTTTTGTATATTCTTTCTTTCATTTACCACAATGATTTTGAGATTCGTTTATATCATTGTATCAGTAGTCTGTTCCTTTTTTTTCCTGTATAGTATTTCACTGTATCAATGTATCACCATTTATTTATTCATTCACCAGTCAATGGATATTTAGATTGTTCTAGGTGGGGACAATTATGAACTGCTATGAACATCCTATAAAGTTTTTCTATGGACATTTGTATTCGTTTCTCTTTGATACACACCCAGGAGTGGGTTTTCTCAGGAATGAAACTGTGCTTTAAGGAGTAGTCAAACTCTTTTCCAAAGTGACTGCTGTATTTTGCATTCTCACCAATAATATATGACAGGCGTAGCTGCTCTGTAGCCTCACCAGCACCTGACATTGTCATTGTTTAAAACCTTGTCCATTCTGGTAGGTGTGCACTGGTATCTCACTGCAGTTTTTATTTGCATTTCCCTTATGACTCATTATCTTGAGCTTATTTGTTACTGTATCTCTTGTATTTGTCACTAAAATCTCTCCTTTTGTGAAACATTGAAATCTTTTGCCATTTTTTCCTTACCTGGTTGTTTATTTCTGATTCTCTACTTATTCTATCAGTTATGGAAAGAGGGCCGTGGGTGTGTCCGAGTGCACTTATGCATGACTATTTTTCTTTTTAATGTCAGCAGTGTGTTTTATATATTTCAAAACTCTGCAATTACATGAGCACACACTTAGGGCTGATTTTTCCGTTTGATAATTTGACTCCTTTATTACTCGAAAATATACAATTTTATCTCTGGTGGTCTTTTTCCTAAATATATTTCTTTTAATGCAGCTCACCCAGCTTTCTCTGGAGGAGTGTTTGTGTGATATATTTTATCCCATCTTTGTATGGTAATCTATTTGTAGCTCCATATTTAAAGTGGGTTTTGTATGTTTAAAAATCCTACTTGACATCTTCACCTTTTACGTGGAGTGTTTAGAGATTTGCTTTTTATGTAGTTATCGATATAGTTGGATTTAAATTTACCATCTTGCTCTCTTACTATTTCTTTTTTATTTGTCCTAGTGGGTGTTTTTGGGTTTGTTTTACAAGTTTCCCTCCTTTTAAAAATTACTTTAGTACTTTTTAAAATTCCATTATATCCTTGGCTGTTGGCTTATTAACCTTCTGTTTTTATATTTTTAATGATTATTCTACAATTTAAAATGTACTTTTAAAACTTATCACAATCTACCTTCATATATTATACCATTTCAGGTACATAGTGTACAAAACCTTATTTAAATATACTTCCATTTCCTTAGTCTTATCTTTTGTGCTTTTATTATAATTTTTCTTATATTTATTACAAACATAAACAATATACACTGCTATTATCTTTGCTTTATATAGTCATTTTTTAAAGGATTAAAAATGAGAATTAGGTCTTTCACATTTTCCCATGTTTACAATTCTGGTGTCCTTCATTCCATTGTTTACATACACATTTCAATCCAGTATGGCATGCACTGAAATTACTTTCAGATTAGTTTAGTCAATTTGAGTCTCATATTGAAGTATATTTAAGTCAGGTCCAGAGCAGCCTTTAATATAGGGCAGGGATCTTGAAATCTAGTTGTCCCAGTAGCCCTTCTGGATGACTTCCTTTGACTTTTCTTGTAGTGCAGCATTAGTGATGATAAATTTTCTTATCTTTGCCTTAAAAATATCATCATTTTGGAAAGACTATACATTTGTAAGAGAGCTAGATATTGGTCCCCCAGTCACAGAGGCTCTGTTCTTTTTCCAGTGTTTTTTTTTTTTTTCCTCTCTGTCAGACTTGGATAGTTTGTATCCCTTCAGGTTCCCAGATCTTTTCTTCAGCAGTTTCTAATCTGCAGTTAAACCCATCCACTTTATTTTTCATTTCTAGTGACTCATTTTCTAGGACTTCCATTTGGATTTTAAAAATATTCTCAATTTCCCTCCTTAACTCATGTGTTCCTTTACATCCTTGACCAGTTGTATTCTTTAGAATAGCTATTTTAGTATCGTAGGCTGCTTATTTCCTAAACAATATCATCCCTTAAACTGTTTCTTTTTACTTCTGCTTAAGATTCATATTTTCCCACTACTTACCCTGTCTGACAGTTTTGGTCGGGTCTTAGACATTGTGAATTTTATATTATTGAATGCTGCATTGTATTGTGTTCCTTAAGTATGGCATGCACTGAAATTACTTTCAGATTAGTTTAGTCTCTTTGAGTCTCATATTGAAGTATATTTAAGTCAGGACCAGAGCAGCCTTTAATATAGGGCAGGGATCCTGAAATCTAGTTGTCCCAGTAGCCCTTCCGGATGACTTCACAGGCTTGTGCTGCCTACACCATATATAACAGTACTCGTTCATACATTTTGTCCAGTTTTCCAGTTGTTTGCAATGAGATCGCAATTCCCCCAGTAGTTAATCTTTCACAAATGGAAGCAGAAGATGCTGACTTTAACTTTAAATAACCTTAAATAAATCCCTCCTCCTCAGTGATGGTACCTTACACCAATGACAGTTTAGAATTTCTTTTTTATTCTCTCCCTTTAGCATATTTAGTTTTCATGCCTTAAACCAACCAAGATAAGCAGAAGTAATAAGATACTGAGAACATAACCATAACAGAGTAGTAATGATATGATAAAGCTCTTTACAGTCAGCAAAATACAATTTCCAGAGCACCTACACGAATGACTATTTTATAATCTCAGAAAAAGTTAATCTGATACAGTTAATATTATATAGGGCTTTTTATAACATAATTGCCTGAGGTGAAAACAAATCAAAGCATACAGAAATCGTTATAATGCTGTCTCTCAAATGCCTATATATGCTTACTAAATAGTAATAATTCACGGTATAGTCAGAAGAGTATACCGCATTTTGATCTTTCTTTTCTGTAGCATATGCCTTGGTCACGAGGGCCCTCCACCCTCCCGCCACTAACAGCAGCAATGAACTTTAGCCAACTGTGTCGGTAATTCTGCCTAACTGAGGGGAATGCACAATGGCTGTTTTATTGTTATATATTAATGCACAGTCTGCGACTGAGCAAAAAAAAATGCCCACTTTTTTTGAATCTAAAATAATAAAAAGGTAACGTGATCATATTGGAGATGAATGATGGCTGTTCCCGGAAGGTGCTTGGAGTCTCCTGCCATTTCTTGCCACTGGTGGTAGGAAAAGAGACTAGAGTGTATTCACATCCTGTGAGCGGTCCCAGTGCGGGGGCATTATCGGTGCTGACACTACCTCTCAAGCACTCACCCAGTTATAAGGTGGCCTCACGATAAGCTGCTTTTGCTTCTTACATACTTTCCTGTGAACAAATCGCTCTCAATTTTCATATGTGTAGCTTTAAAATATTTTACATTTCTGTGTAGCAATACACTTCTGGTTATTGCTACAGTTTACTTGGGTTTTAGTAGAAAATACTACAGGTCTAGTCAAGCTTAATGTACATGCAATCGATGCCTTGCAAAGCTTTTAATCACACTTCCTTCCTGTACAGATCAATTGCAAATGAAGGTATCCACTTACTCTCCTCAGAGTGTGTTTGAAATAGCATTAAGTGAAGAGATCTCGATGTGGCCACCTGTTTATAACTTTGCATTATTCATGAGCCCTCTCCTGTGTGTCCCAAATGCTGCAGGAACAGCAAGCCCCAGCAGAACTCGGCTGGCTTTGCACTGCAGTCGAATCTTTGTGCGCACTGGAAGGATGCAGCGCTTTCTTCTGCGGAAAGCAATGTGAGGACGTGGACAGACATTTAGTAATTTAAGGTTCAGGATAAAAGCAGACATCTTAGAGATGATTCTTAGTGTTACCTTCTGTGATGTAGAAGAAAAACCAATCAACACATCTCCTTTAATCAAAATGATGCTGGTATTTCAGAGTCTTGCTTGTCTGATATACGTCAGTGCTTTGCCTTGATCTAAAGAATTTTCACTCAGTTGAGAGAACAAATACTTTTCTTCACCAGGGTTATCAAGCATGATTGATAGAACAATTAAAAGGAAATATTTATTCAGCAAACAAAGATAGGTCTTTCATATACTGAAACAGCGTAGTGTACCCAATCATCGAAAAAGCACTCCTATTTCACATTGCACTGTTTTATGGGTTTGTGATAGTTTCCTTCCAATTCAGCTGTTTAGGATCCAGGAGACATTTGTATGGAGCAAAGAACTGAGAATCAGTGAAGGGTTGGAAACTACTGGCTGTAATACCCAGCTGTAATTCTTATAATTATGTATTACCCAGTTATATATATATAATTATAATTATGTGTTACCCAATTGTAATAGCTAACAACAGTGATAATGGGATGTTATATCAGACTGTGATGATGGTGACTGTATTACTGTGTAAGTTTTTCATAATCTAGAGAATATGATCCCGCTATAATGGTGTGGATTTTTCTTAAAGATTTGGACATTTGCCTGGAAATTTGGGGAAGACTTTGGATATCACCTTAGTGTCACTCAAATGTTCTTATTTTTCTTAGTTAAAGGCGACAAAATATGATCTGACTGTTCTCTGATGATTTATGATTATCTGAGCCAGGCTCTTCTATCTTGCTGCTTATCATTCATGCTTCACTTGTTTCATAACAGATAGACCGCCTCTTCATCCATGTTCCAATCAGTAGAAAGAAGTTAAAGAGGATAGAGTTTAGTTGATGTGGTCAGCCTTGCTAGAAAAAGAGAATGTAAAATGTAGAATTTATTCCAGAAGACCAGGTAGCTAAGAATCAGGAATGCTACTGCCATAGAAAGATGGGAGATGAATTTTGGGGAACAAATAGTCATTTGTAACATAGAGTCTTCTTAAAGGTGAGACTTAGAAAATTAGCCTTTATCTCATCTAAATCTTACACATATGAAAAAAAAATCATCCAGTATACCTAGAACTAAGAAGATCACACCTCGAAGGGGAAAAGACAATTAGTTGACACTAATACTGAGATGGATCATGTCAGAATTACCTGAGAAATATTTATCTTCATGATGGACGTTCCTTGAAAGTTTCTTTGCATTGAATACAGTTACCTTCTTCTATAATTAATAAAATATTTCCTTTTCTTCAGGGGTCCACTTTACTAACTTCACCTGTAATTTCCAATGCAAACCTCACCATTCTTTCCAGTATACTTATAATTTATACCTATACTATAAAAATTACCATATACTATAATCAGCTGTACAGTTATGCTTTCCCTCAGTAGTAAGTTCTTTAGTTTCAGATTTACCTTTGTGTGTTTTATATACATAAATCTACCTATATATATATATCCAGGCCCTGAGCTTACCTCTAGTGTCTAGGGCTAGGGGTGTCTAGGGTTCAATACATGTTGAATGGAGAAACTATAGTTTTCTCCCATTTGCCTTTCCTTTTCTCAGGGGTTGTCTCTACTGTTAAAATGCCCTTCCCCAAGGAGGATACAGAATGAGAGAGACAGAGAGAATCTTATCTCTGCACAATTTGTACAATTTAATTCATCTTAAATTTCCTCTGTTTCTACTCAGGTCATTTATTACTAGTTGTTGTAGAGTTAATAAATATTAGAGTTATAAATAAATGGAGTTAATAAATATATATATTTAATAAATATTAAGGATCTGAAACTAGACCTGGTTTGGAGTCCTGACCTTGTCACTAACAAGTTCTGTGCCATATAAAAGTTCTTATAACCTTTTTAAGTCTGATTTTTTTTTCATTTATAAAATAAGAATTATCGTTGGTTCATGAGTTGTTATGAATACTGAGTTCATGCATGATAAAAACGTAGCATAAGGATGGGCACAACAGTCTGATCAGTAAATGGCAGCTATTTCCAATATCTTTAAAACCGCTGTTAAGTGCATTATATTAAAGCAGAAATATAATTTTTAGAGAAGAAGATGTTGATAAATGGTAGCACACAATAAATTCAATTTCAGCATATCTTCCATAAAGCAAATTCAAATTATCCTGAGATGTATCTCATAAGTTATAATTAGGGTTTTGATAAGAGGAGTGTTTTTGACATTTTGTCAATGTGTAGGGGTCTCTGGCGTGCTTACTAACATTTATTTCACAAAACTTCTGTGAATTCAAAGGAAGCATAAGTTTTTTTAATTTTTGAATAAGTAAGCTTTAATGTAAGGCTCATTCTTAAAAGTTTTTATTATACAAAGTTGCCAACCTAACTTATGAAAGAAAAAAACAAAGTTCTGTTGGTTAACAGGTTGTATTTATTATTTTCTATAGTATCTGAAAAGTAGAATATATTGTAAGACTTTGTTAAAAATAATTCTTTACACAGTTTTTGGGAAGTTAGTTTACACGTAGAAGGTATCATTTTCAAACTAAAATCAGTTTGTGGTCTTTATGGAGTTTACAGAAGCGAGTTAAGATTCAGTTGAAATATCTAAAGCAGTTTTCACACTAAAGCCTTTCCAAGAAATAGAAAACTGAGAAGCTTAGATAAAGCACCAGCTGTCACCATGTCACCTAGTTAACACTGATTCGTCACTGGTCCCCATCACATGATGACAAACAGGAGGAGAAAGGGAAGGAACACTTGTTGAAAGAAACAGAACCCTGAAATTACACTGGCTTAGGGGATCCCCCAAAGGCATCTTGGTCAGGTTCATATATTTCTGAGGAGCAGAAACAGTTTGATTATAATAGTTAAGGCTCATGATCATGCATTCATAATAAAATACAATTACTGATACTGAATGTCAGACAACATATCGAAAGCTCGTCATTTAAGTCAACAGTATACATGTTTTCCTTTTAAGTCCTTTAGGACTCTGTAGGCTCTCTGAAATCAATCTTCATATCTTCATACAAATGGGATAAATACTGGACTCTCAAACTTGATTGACGGAAGAGGTTGCATTTTTATGAATACATCAAAAACAACTCTTTGTGCCTTTTAAAAATAATTTCAAAAGTGAAAATTAATGTTTAGGATTTTAAAGTATTCCAAAGACAAACGTATATGGAGTAATTATGTATATGATGAGATAAAAACAACAAAAAACTTAGGAAGATAAATGAGAAAGTGAAAACTAATTTGCACACACTAATGTTATAAAACACGATCAAGAACAAACTTACACTCTGGTCTCCTATTAAGAGTTCTCAGTTTCAGTGACCATTTTCCTTCTCTGAGTTATAAAGAATCATTAAGTACAATGAAAAGTACTTCAGAGAGACCACACTTTCCCAACTAAGAATAAAGATACTGTGAAAATCCATAGCATCATGGTAGCCCTCAACTCTTCTAGTTCATTATGACATGCATTTGCCGGATCTTACACAGTTAGTGTTACATAATGGATAAAGGGTGAAAACACATCAGTTTTATGATAAAGTGCAACTTGAGCCTATTTACACATTATAGATTATGTCATTTTAGTGAACGTATACTTTTTTAAAAAATGTAAATGAGAACAAAAAAAAAAAGAGGAAAATGTAAGCCATAACTGTAATGCCCTTTATGTTTCTGTTCTACAAATCCATCTGAAGAGCTGGGGCTCAGACCGAGCCAGCCAAGGAGAAGAGAAACCAGTAATCCAAGAGCAATGAAACAACATTAACCCAGCACTAAAAAATAAAACAAAACAAAAAATGGGGCTTGAATCAACCTTTTTCAGATGTAGATGAGCCAGCCTGAGTCTCCAGGATTGCTCTCAAAGGCACTTCCTACGAATTGCCCTTCCTCTCCCTCCAGTTCCCGTCTATCTGGGCAAGTCTGTGATTTAATGGCCTGTAGCACTGTACTATTTTTTAAACACTATCCCACATTAAGAAAGTATTTGTCTATTTGGAACTAAGTCCTGTTAGTGGTGATTTGAATCCCATGAAGTTCAAGCAGACATAAAATATACAAAGAAGCCCCTTTTGCTATGAATCTCTACCACCACTTCCCCCACCCTCTGAAAGAAGCATCATAGAAGCTGTACAGAGGAAACAAGCATCGGATTATCAAATGGCGATTCTGGTCCACGGTAACTCCCCACAGTGATATTAAGGTGGGGTCCTGATCAGACTGAATCTACAAGGGTGAAGAGTGGACTTGATATGGAGCCTTGTGAACATAAGTTTAATGTCCACAGGTTGTAAATAAGTGGTTATTAAGTGAAATCTTTACTTTCTCTGGTTTTGCTTTTATTTCTGATTGAAACTTGTAACGTTTTGGGGACAGGTGAGGAAGGTGAAAAGGTGGGAGGTGGGATTAGATCTGACTTTGAATAGCTGACTTTTCCTCAGCTTTGTCAAAACAGGCATCCTCTTTGGCAGCTCGAACCTCCCTGTCACCATCTCTCATAAGAATATCTGATATAGTTTTGTCACTTTGCCTTAAACGGTAGCTTTTATAAGCACGCTGAATGATGGTCGCTGACACTGCCTCTTGTTTTCGTTTCAGAGTAGTTGTAATGGGCTCGTAAGTGATCTTAAAAGGGTCGGCTAACAGAAGCTCTGATTCCAGCTCTGAAAGAACTTTCTCCATCGGCACATCTTTATCCATAACTCGCTTTGCTAAAGCAACTAAGATGTCGAGGCAATGGATCCTGTCTCCAGCAGCCATGGGCAGGTCCATGGCAAGGAGCTGGCCCTTGTTTGGTTTTGCCATGAAAAGAGGAGGATCGAGCACAGCCACAAAATCTGAAAGTTTGCTAGAGTCTATGTACTGGGTCTTGTCAGGATCAAACCTCTTCCATACCTGAAAGAATTTCCTAAAATCATCTTCACTCAATGCCTTGGCTTTTTTTTTAGAATAAATAGTTAAAAACTCCATGACAACAACAATGTACATGTTTATAATGATCAGCCATGATATGAGGATGTAACTGACAAAATAAATAATCCCAACAGTGGGGTTACCACAATCTCCTCTAACCTGAGTTCCAGGGTTAATTTTATCAGGGTCACAGTCAGACCATTTACTGTGGAAGATTGCATGGAGCATTCCATCCCAACCAGCAAATATTGTAACTTGGAAAAGACAGAGCATACTGCTGCCAAAAGTCTCAAAGTTGGACACGTCATTGATTCCAGCTTCTTTTTTAACATAGGCAAAATTGTACATTCCAAAGATGGCGTAGACAAACATGACCAGGAAAATGAGAAGGCTGAAGTTCAACAATGCCGGGAGAGTAAGCATCAAAGGAAGCAATAAACGATGGAACACCTTCGGTCCTTTCCCAGGACGCAGGATGTGGACAATCCGGGTGAGAAGTATCAGCTGTACAAGGGAAGGAGGCACAAGGTAGTACCCTACCATCACAGGCAGAAACAGTCCTTGTGTGGGAAAAGAGAAAGCAGGCAATAACATTATTCAAATACAATTGTATTTAGAAGAATATAAATTATTTTTCATTTCTCTTTTTTTTTTTTCCTACATGTTAGGACCTTTTCTTAATCCTTCCCATAGAACAGTTAGCACATACTGAAAGTT
Organism: Smutsia gigantea; assembly: GCA_032199065.1. Classification (NCBI taxonomy): domain Eukaryota; kingdom Metazoa; phylum Chordata; class Mammalia; order Pholidota; family Manidae; genus Smutsia; species Smutsia gigantea. The sequence goes on from JAVSCE010012838.1 coordinate 29,411, forward strand.
TAGGTTGGCCAAATACTAGTTACGGCAGTACTCAAAGTAACGAGCACAATTTGGAGGAGAATTCTTTGTAGCATCGTTTTAAAAGTATGATATCAGGTACCTCTAGAATCACAGGTTGCATGAATCCAAACAGTAGGACAGTTATCACACTTTTTTCTGATAGTAGCTGGATCAAGAAATTTAATTCAATCCAACTTTTACTGGGTGCCCAATAAAGGTGTCATGCAAATATGCAAAGATGAATGGCATGACTTGTGACCTCAGTGATCTTATAATCTAGAAAGAAAGGTGGACATTTAAATATAATTTAAGGCAGAAAGACCCAGTTGGTAAAAATAACTACAAAACCATCTGAAATTCAGTGACTCACAGGTTGTAATTTATTTATTTCATAAATTTAGTGTTTGGGCTCTTAGGAGCTTTAAATATTAATTGAATAAATGAGTCTGTCTAGAAATTTTTGTAGTGATGGTGGATGAGGGAATTATGGAAGTGAGAGATGTAACTATAAAATGGGTAAAATTATAATTAGTGTAAAAAAGCATAAGGGATGTTCTCTGGAAGTCCTGGAGAGAGTGTGGTTCATTTTGAGTTGCCAAGGTGGGGGAGGGGAGAACCCCATGAAGCTTCTAAGTGAGATGGAATGTTTGCTGGATCCAGAAGGATCACATCTCTCATTTCTGTTGATCTTGTCACTGCCAACACGGCCTTCTCTGACGTTCTATCTTATCTCTACCCTTATCTCCACAGTGCTTTAGTGAATCTTCTAATCTGAATCAAATTTTCATCTCTCCCCAATCTTCAAGACTCTTCCATTATACAGAAGGTACCCCACAAAATTGTAAACAAATTTTTTTCTACATCCTCATCAGAATTTTCCTCACCTCCTTTCTTACCTAAAATCTGACTCTATCTTCAGGACACTATTTCTCTCATTTTCAAGAGGAGACAGCTCATTCTTCCCACTCCCTATATCTCAGGGTAGAAGCATGGAATAAGTATAAGTATCTTTCATTCCCATGTGATTTCCACTTTGCCTTTGCATCATTTTTATAAAGGAAAAAAAAATTCTTAAACATTGTGGATCACACCATTCAATTATACTATTGCCTACCATTCCCTGGCTCTATGATGTATTCTTTCCCCTCATTCATATTTACTGGAGACTTAAGTCCTTGGCTTACTGCCATCCTTTCTGACCCAGCACCTACCATCAATGACTCATTGAAAGGCCAGTGATTCAGTCTTTGACTTTCTTAGCTTTAATGATCTTCATTGTTTTACTTCACTCATACACAGCTACAACCACATTTGGACCCAGTATACCTGACCTTCTGAGATCTCAAATTCAAATAGCTTTCTCTCTGGCTGCAATTTCCACTCTTCCAGATCTCTGATTCAGTAACCCTCACTTCACTCTCACAGGACTCCTTAACTCCATATTCTTGTTTTCTTCCTGTCAGCCTCCTTCTGTCTTTGAATATTTTTTTATCAAGCTTCTTGTACTTGTCTATCAATAGTTGCTTCCACAACCGACTCAAGGAGTGAATTTTCTGGAAGCACAAGGAGGAAGGAGTTACCATTTTTCACTGCTGACTATATAGAATAGAGCTTGACCCAAAAACCCTTAAATATTGTTTCTTACAGACCTTACCCTCTAGCATGTGTCTTAGAGAGCGGCAGACAATAAACAAAACCTTCTCTGTCTAAAACACTTTTTATCCAAGATTCTTTACTTGGCTTTACTTAAGAGATTAAAGGAAAAAGAACATTAGTAAACTTGAAAGGTTATATCCTGCTAAGACATAAAGATCCTTCTAGTGTCATCCTAGGAAAATAATGTATGTGATACACTGAAAGGGTAATTAATCATTTACCTGGCAGTCTGTGAAGTCTATATATTAATTCAAGAAGTATTTTGAATATGATTGTCAGACATGTGTACATGTATGAATGCAAAGACGTAAGGTATTCCTGTTGGAAATGAAAAAGATCCCTAACCTGTTTTGCATATTAAATGGAAGTATCTCAGGAGATATTTACTTCAAGAGCTTGCCTGAATTAATATTGCTACAAATGAGAATCTGACTAAACAAAATCTTACCTGTTATAGAAAAAATGACTACCATAAAATCAAAAATGTTCCATCCAATGGTGAAATAATTACAGTGGAAAGAGATGAGCTTCAGTACACATTCTCCAGTGTACAATAGGACAAAAACGAACTCAGTCCAATAGAGAGCTGTGTCCATTTTTGGACTCTGTTCGTCACTTTGTATCATGACGGTTATTGCTTGGAGACAGATAAGAACCATAAGGATGGTATTAAACACTTGATTTGTTACCAAGTCAAAGACAAATCCTTGGAACTTGTTCTGTGGGTTTAAAAAAAAAAGTCATAATGTCCTTTTTAAAAGGATATATACACATAGTCTTTAGATTTACAACTTCCCTTGCGGAATAAATAGGAAAATAACTTAGGACCTAATTTTTACAGAACTCTAAATATAGCATATAGTCAAAACAAAAAGACCAGCAGAAGCTTTGTTAAGGGACATATTTTTAAATTGTGTCAAAGGCATTTTTTGTTAGGAATTTTAAAAACACGTTTTTATTTTAAAAAGGGAATATATATCAGGGAAACTTTTTTTGAAGCTTCAAAAAAATCTAGATATTTTCTTACTCGTGGGCGAGGGACTGGTGTTTGAGAGGCTTCAGACATGAGCTTCTTCACTGCATGGCATTGTTTCTTCTGTTTCACTGTTACAAAGATATTTGAGCCTCCCTGGTAAATAAATGAATATATATATATATATATATATTAAAATCACATTTAATCCAAATTTCACCTTGTATTAATATATATTTTAGAAAGCTTGGAAGTTATTGAGTTACTCCTTTGCTTAAGTGCAATGAACTAAATCATGTTTAAACATGCTGAACTTTCTGAACAAATATCCATATGAAATACGTACAGAATATATACTGGTAATGACTGATATCGATGACCTTTTAGTGTACTTTCCTGCGCGTAGTCAACCTTATTTTAACTTCCAGTCTACTGAGGCCTAACTCTTGTTAGAAAGAGACAAATAAGAAATAGTGGGAGTTATCTGGAAAGGTTTTACTAAGAAAGGCTGAACTCAAAGCCTAAAGTAAGGTTGGTTCATACCTTTTAATAAGTAGGAAAATGTAGAATTGGTATATATGTTTTTATGTGTTCATACAGTACTTAATTTTCCAAATATTATCAGAAGGTATGTTTTTTTTTTTTTACTATTATTCTGAAAGCACTCTGTGTTTATTTCTTTGTAGCACCTTCTAGGAATTACTATTCTTTGTGTTACTGGTGCTAATTTCAGTATTTTATACATAATATATAAGGTGAATTACAGCTAAAAATTTAATGTTGAGTTAATGTAGAAATTAGGAATTACTACTGCCCTAAGTCAAGACTTGGTCACTTAAAATGAACAAGGGTCACCAGTCTAAGGCCTAGAAGCAAATCCTAGGATGTTATCCCATTGGGTTGAAGTCCCAAGGAAGCTGGAGCATCCAGTCAAATGGATATTTGATCACTGATTGCTCTAATCCCATCTGATTAGTAGAGACTCAGAGTGGTGTGTTTACCAGATTCTGCAAATGGCCAAACTTTGATGACATGGCTAGAGACAGAATTTCTAAATTAAGCTGTTCTTTCTTTAAATTTTTTTAGACGGCTTCCCTACACCAAACAGAGATTTTGTAATTGTAAAAGTCCTGAAGGAAATTTTTGAGTGGAGATGACATCAAACAGAGGTTGTTCTGCTCGACCTCTGAATTCTTATTCAATTTAAGCACTTTATTTAGGCCATCCAATTAGGATTTATGATTCTGTACTTTCAGCAGAAAGAGCTACTCCAACTGAAAAAAGATGTCTATCCTGGTTCTGACTCTGAAGGCTTTGAGCGTATCAGAAAGTAAAAAAAGTGTGGCTTATTTTTCTTGAATTTCTTCACATATTTGTACAGATGGACAATATTATTTTTCAGTGTGTCATTATTTACAAACATATATACAGAAACACTTGTAAGTTTTAATATTTAAACTTGTCTGTGTATCTATGAATACAGAAAACAGTGGAAATATAAACATTTTAGCAGTATTCATCAATAGGCAGGAACATAAATCATTTTTTTTAGGGAAGTACCAAATCAAAATGATATTAAACTAAGTCCAAAACTAATTATTTGAAGCAGGACGATTTTATAAATGAGTGTGATTTTCTCAAACATTGATGAACAAAGAATATTTATACTTATCTTTATTTTATGCCTGTTGAAATTAGCAATAATAACACCAATCAGCATACACAGAGGAAGAAATAATCCAATGATAATAAAGCTAATAAAGTAATAATACATGTAGATGTTGTTTTCAAACTTAGGCTGCATATTTACCTAAAAGTTAAAATAAAAAAAAAAGATCAAAACAAGGCAGAGCACAGAGGATTTTCAGGGCAGTGAAAATGGTCTGTATGATATTATTATGATGGGTATATATCATTATTTATTTGTTCAAACTCATAGAATGGGTGACACTGAGTGAACCTTAAGCTAAACTATGGACTTTGGGTGATTATGACATGTCAAGGCAGCCTCATTCTTGGTAAAAAAAAAAAAAAAGCACCATTCTGGTGAGTGAAATTAATAATGGGGAGGCTGTGCATGTACAGGACCAAGGGATATATGGGAAATCTCTGTACCTCCCTCTCAATTTTGTTGTCAAACTAAAACTGCTCTAAAAAAAAATTAAGTCCCTAAAAATAGAAATAAATAAAAAGTGAAAAAATAAGCAAAATATTGAAACAGACCTTTTGAAACATAAGATTATAAAACAATTTATGACAAGAAAATCAATGCTAGATGAGGTAACATTTCCTCTTTGCTCTTTGGTGAAGGGATATCATTGCTCTGTTTATTTGGATTTTAAAGTTCATTGCATCCATTTAATCACTGTAATAAAATCTGATAATCCTTCAAATGGGCTTATTGGGTCTCAACCATTGTATATAATCCTGGATGGATTTCACTGCCCATGAAATACACAATCTGAAATACATTTAACTTCTGTCAGGCATAAGCATTTGCTTTACCATGTTAATTATTCAATTATTGCTGGTACCCTGTTTTTGAATTCCCAAAAATGACTTTTCTTGCGCCTTGACAATGGCTTTAAGATTATATTATACTTACATCAACAGTATCAACTGCTGAATTCATAATAGTGACCCATCCATTAAATGTTGCCTGTAAAAACAGCATGTATTTAACTCTTACGAAAATTTTATGCTTAATGGCAAATAAAAAATATAACTCAGTTATTATTAACAAAGTAAATATTCTGTTAGTAAGGCTGACTGCACTTCAATATACCACATAATTGAGATCTGTACCATTTTCATTATTACATTTATATTGTCTGTTAACAAGTAAAACTACTTAACATAATTGTAGCTAATTAACTTAAAATATTTTAAGATAGTATAAACAGAAAGACACATAGGTAGGTAGAAAAACAGCAAATAAATTCATGTTTCCCAAGTGTCATAGTTACTTATAACTGCATATGTGCTTTTTATAAGGCAAGTAAGACAGGAATGATTAAACTCCTCACATCTGCTAGATACTGGGTGTCTGAGTAGCCATTCTTTCAAGCACTAAACAGAAACAAAACAGTAATAACGAGTTGGACCAAAAATTGTGACCCTATTACTTAATGGGTGATGGTGGAAAGACTTGGCCAGTACCTGCTGTTTCCTCGGTCAGGCCCACCTTCATTTCCACTTCCTTCTCCCAGCAAAGCAGGGATTATATTTCACTTTTGTCTTTCCAAATGAGCCTAGCATAGCATGTTCTACAACATGTATCTACTAATAATTGCTAAAATATTTTATAACTATGAATCATCCAACATTTGTCCATTATGTTCACCTATAATATAGATGAACATATAATTGATTTTTAAAAAGTCAGAAGGGTACTTACTACTTGAAGTAGTGAAAGGAAACCATTCCCAACGTTATCAAAGTTCAGTTTTGCATTCTCCCATGGCATGGATTCATTAAACACAAGACTGTCACATTGGCTCTTATTCGTGACTTCAGATACAGGAAACCTTTCTCCACTTATTGGGTCAATGCATTCATAGAACTTGCCAGCAAATAAGTTTACTCCTATGATGCTAAAAGCCAGCCAGATCATCAAACAGACCAGAAATACATTCAAAGTGGGTAAAGTTGTTTTTATCAAAGCTCTCACAACCACCTGAGATATGAAAAAAAAAAGGTCAACTTTAGGTAAAAAATGTGAAACTACTTTAATTAAATTGGAAAATACTAATTAATGTAATATCATAGTGAAATAACCAAAAAAAAAGTCCATTTCTAAAGATTAAAGATTTAATAGGCCACATTCTGGCATTTGAATAACCTAAATAACGAATTTCAAATTGAAAATATATATTAAAAATCCCTATACCCTCAAAATTCTTGTACCGAAAAAAAAATTAAAGGCAACAGAGTTGATTAGTAAAATACTAGAATAGATAATTATTTCACTGATTTAACACATTTATCAACTTCCTATATCGTGTCAGAAATAGGCAAGACAACTGAACCTGTGTGTATGTATGATATTACCTAGAAAGCATATAAAATGAGAGTGACAGAGGCCCAGACCTTAGTCTTAGGGTTTCTAACTGTAGGGAGCATTGGCATACAAGCCCAGAAATTGTAGGGCAATGAAATCAAGGCCAGAGACTGTCTTAAGAAACACTGAATGGGCAGCTGTACCTCGCAAAATCACTAGCCTCCTCAATCCTCCTCTTCTGGCTTTGACATGCTGTGTCACTGGGGAACCACTCCGGAGTGGGAAGAAGTTTGGGAAACAAGTCTATCACCTAAACTTGAATAACAGCAATAGTCTATAATCACTGTTCCCATTTCCTCAATTCCTTCCACTCTTGAATATTATTACAATCAGAATTTTATTCTTGCCACTCCACTAAAGCTGTTAGGGCAAATGTAAACCAGTTCCTACAGCCAGTAGAATATTTTCAATCTTTGCTATTTATCTTTCCCTTAGCATTTACACTTTTGACTTCCTTCTTCCAACCTCACTTCTCTTTTTTTTCCTGAGGCACCACTGATTCTCTTTTCTACCATTCTCACTTTTCCTTCCCCCAGTGTATTATTTAATACCTAAAACATTAATTTTGTAATTATGTAGGTTCCATATATACCCAATGATATATTTTCAGAGATCATCCAACTGCAAAACTTTCAGAGGTTGAGAGGAAACAAGATTTGATCTTGACCTAGCTAGCCATGGCTACTCTCTCACTGCTGTTCTAACGAATATGTGGCATCAAATGAGTGTTTAAATTCTGACAAACAGAGGCAGCTTCCTTAGCAAATCTCTTCCTACTTTTCTCTAAATTGGGCGTAGACATTTTGCTGATTTGGGCACCCTCACGCCCTACCACTGTGTATCTAAGTTTAGTAGGAAAAAACCCTGGTATTGTCCCATAATGTTTTTACAGTAAAGAAAATTTTATTTTAGTTACATTCATTATCTGGTTTGTGGGTGTGTATAAGCATGTGTGTTTCCCATCTTTATTGATGTATAATTGACAAATAAAAATGGTATCTATTTAGGGGTACAGTGTGATGATTTGATATATGTATATACTGTGAAATGATTAACACAGTTAAGCTAAGTCACACATCCATGATCTCACACAGTTAACATTTTTTTTGGTTGTGAAACACTTAAGATCTACATTCTTAGAAAATTTCACATATACAATACCGTATTATTAACTACAGTCACTATGCTGTACCTTAGATGCGCAGTCCTTATTCATCTTATAAATAAAAGTTTGTACTCTTTGACCAACATCTTCCTGTCCCACCTTCCACCAGCCCCTATGTTTTGAGTTAATAGGCCATGAATAGCCCTGGAATATTCTATGAACTTCTCCTATGACTAAACTATCTATGCTGGAAATTTGGCTGTTTTGTCATTGTGACCTCAATCTTACAGGCTTCTTAAACCACATTCTCCTTTGCAGCTGATCTTCCTCCTTATTTTGCTTTGAAAGCAAACCAGCAGGGATATTAGCACCTTGTGGACCTCCATAATGTTTTTAATAAAATGTTTCATAAGCTATAAATTACAGTTCATATTTTAGGTATTTCTTTTCTAGGTTTATGGTGATTGAAATTTTGCTTTATTTTACATAATCAAAATGTTTCTTCCCCAACACCAGCAAATCAAATGCATTTGAGGAATCGGCTAATCAGGCCCAAATCCTGTTGTAATGAATCAGTCATACATTCATATGAATTACAAAAATTTGATTATTAATCATGTACTTGCATATATATTAAAATATCATTAATGTACTTCCTACATGTACTTATGTATGTACATGTGTATACACATGTGCTATCCAGGTGGCACTTAAAATGTCTGAAAAAATATCTTTGGGAAAAGACATTTTAAATTACTTATCTTTCTGTTTAGATTTATAATAATGACTCAGATTTTGAGATTAACAATAGGTATCCATTTTTTAACCAAGCAGAAAAAATTTATGTGGTGTAGTTTCTTAATGAAGGGCAGGTTAAATGTAACATACAATGTATAAATTATAAAAATACAGTTTAAACGTAATCTTATTGGATACTACCTACATGAATATGTGATATTCCATAATATTATTCACATAGGCAGGTTAATGTTAAATAATCTCTGTAAATTAAAAAAAATACAAGAAAATATACATGTATGATTATGAAATAAAAAGTAAAATTAAATTTTTTTTTTGCCATTTCTGTACATAGTTGATCACTATATATCTACATAGACTCTGTTCTTTTCCGTTAGGTTGAGCCATATGGGATTTCCATTATAGGCTCAAAAGATTGAACAGTGGCCATATTATGTAGTTCAACCTATCAGTTTCCCTCATATTGTTCAGAAGTTTTAATGTGGAAGTGAGGGTAAGATGACTAGTAAGAATTAATCATTTGTGATGTGGGTCTTAGAAGTAAACTTATTTTAAAATTCAAAATTTCCTTTCATACAGTAAATAACTGCTTAGACTGAGCAGTGTTTTTTAGTTTTAAAAAGTTAGCTAACTGGTCTAAGTTGCATTTTTGGTCAGTTATATTTTTAACATTGAGATCATTTCATGAATACTCAGACACACCCATGTGGGTCAGAAAGGTGTTATTTTTTGTAACTATATTTTATCTCTCACCTATCATGGGTATTTTGTTTGCTTATCTTTATTAGTTTTCATAACTATAAGAGCAAGAAAGACCTAAAATCTTAATAAGCATAACTTATTATTAAGCAGAATATAAATTTTTGTGTTACTATTATTAAAGATAAAAATGAGAAGGCCAAAAAGCTTTTAATTTATGAAATTTAGTAATTAAAAAAAACTTACAGATTAGTTTAGGAACTTCTCTCTTACCTTCATTCTTTCAAACTGAGATAGAACTCTGAGTGCCCGAAGGAATTTAATGGAAATAAGTAGTTTTAGTTCTTCCTGAGATTTGCCTATTAAGCTAAGGCAAAACACCTACATATATTAAAAACAAGAGTGAATAGGATTTAATTTTAACTTTAATCAAAATAACCTGTAAAATGAACCTTGAATTTATTACAAAAAGATGCATAGTCAAAGCCTACCAAAAACTATGCAAAAGATTTAATATATATTTCAATATATCTTAACACTGACTTACAGAAAGGTATATGAAAATCATTTTGTGTTCAAATCACTTAAAAAATAAAAATATTTTCTGGTAATAGCAATATATGTTACTGACATAAAAATTTGTGTATTTGACATTTATGATCAAGGATTAATATTATATCCATTTTTTAGTTTAAAATAAAGATTCAGTTTTATGATTATTTGCAATATAGTCACGTTATGCAATGTATTCATTAAAATAAAATTTGGGCTGTATTTACATATGCATCCATATATAAATATGGCTAAAACAACATATAGAATAGGATTTCAGAGGAAAAGCATCAAGGAAAATATAAGAATTGCTAAGGTCGAGTACAAACTACAAAAATGTGTAAGATATTAAGGTGACTTTTTAAAAAGAAAACATATGATTCAAAGTTAATAAATGTTAATGGAGATTGAGTACATTGGTAGTATTATGATTAACTTTCACTGTATCTTCATATTTTCTGTATTTTGAAGACAAAAATAAATGAAAAAAATTTTTTTTACCCTATGCTAAAGAGATGATCTTGAAATGGCCTTTGAAATAGGTATGATTTATGTAAGCATGGAAGGACGTGAACACATAAGAACAATGACCAGGAAATAGGAAGGCGGGTTGCAGAATAGTAATGTGGTTTGGGTGGAGTAGAAGGTTAATTTGTAGTAATTAACTTAGAAGACAGAGATCAGATATCATAAATTATTTTTTTATAGACTGAGAATCTTCAGTTATTGCTTATAGAACAGAGAACTTTTTCATTCAACAGAAATAAATAAGCACCTACTATGTGACATGAATATTTCTAGGCACAGGAGGTACGGAGAGAGCCAAATCAAGAAAAAATTCTGCCCTAATGGACCTTATCTTTCAGTGGGGGAAGACAAACAATAAGCGTAGTCAATGAATAAATTATATAATATGAACAAGTGCTATGGAGATGCGGAAGGCAGAAAAAGGAAAAGGAAGTATTGGAGTGATTACAGTTTTAAACAGGGTAGTGTGGAAAGACCTAATGTTAACAGTTTCATTTAAGCAGACAGAATTTGAGGGGAGCCTGCAAAATTTCCAGGTGGAAGGAAGAAAAAGTGCAAAGACAATAAATGGAAGTAGTCTTGGCATATCTGAGGAGCTTGTAGGAGATAATGTTGAATCATGTAGAGACTCATAGGTCTTTGATTGCAAAGACTGTAGCTTTTCACTCTAAATGAGATGGGGTGCTTAGTGGAGTTTTCAAGAAGAGAAGTGACTTGCGCTGACTTCCATCCTAAAACAATGAAGTGTATGTGGTTGCATATGGAGAAGAGAATGAAGGTGTGTAGTGGTAGAAGGAGTGATAGCAGTTTGCAATCTATGCAATAATCCAGAGGAGAATTTCAGCAACTGGGATCATTGTGGGAATGGTATAGGTTATAGGTAGTCTAATTTGAATATATGATTTAAAAGTCAAGCTAACAGAACTTAAATGTTTGACAATGCTGATATTTTCAAGTTATTGTGCAATAAGCCTAGTTTGCTAGTAGTGGGTTTGTAGATGACAATTAGATAATCCAGGAATTAAGTGCTGATCTGGTAAAATTTTAGAATGAGAAGAAAAAGATAAATGTTAAGTTACAAATGAAGGAATACAGAATGTTGGTGACTAAACATGTACAGAAAGAAGGAAAAAGCTAGATACAAGTAAATGGAAGAGTAAGTGGGAAGAGGAATAAAGAAGGAAGAACAAATCAAACAACCTTTAAATTTTTTCTTTAAAATACGTACAATAACAACCATGAAGTCCAGCTTGTACCAGCCATTACTGAAATAGGCTTTAAAACCATATGCCACCCATTTCAGAAGCATCTCCAGAATGAAGATGTAAGTGAAGATCATGTCAGCATATTCTAATAAGATTTTAATAGTCTTTCTCTGATCAATATATATATCTTCAAAAGCCTGTGGATAAGAAATAAAAGGATTAGTGCACATGTAATTTCTAAAAAATCGTTTGGCCTAGAGGGGAACAAAATACCATCTCTAGTAAGCAGATGCGGAGTAAAGTCACAGGTGCCAGTCTCGAGGGCGAGTTCATTTGGATTTAGTCACAAATCCGTAAGTACCATTTTCTGACTCCATGCCTGTAGCAGTCATCATTGATTTAGAACATCTTACGGAGACAGAATGGGGCCTCATAATTGTTCTAAATAGTGATCAAAAAAATCTCTCTCAAATCAGCTAATCAAACCCAACATAAGAGACAGAAACTTTAGTTACATCTGACATGCTTCTTATGTCCAATTCCATGAAACCAATTCACAGATATATGCCACTTGCTAATACAGGAGAAGAGATTTTTTTAGAGTGTCTTCAGAAATCCATACTGCTATTACAAGAAAAAGTCACAAAAATTTTCCCACGACAGAAATAATTAGGTAAACCAATGGAACACATGAATATGAAGTAAAGCTATAATTTCTCCAAAGCTTCTCAGTTTAATAGGTCAACCTTAATCTGAGGAAGATGAAAGTCTGATAATGTCATTCAGAGAAATTTCACAGTGCTTCTATTTTAGCACTGAAAAAAAGGAAATAAGGTACCAGTAACCTCAAGCCGACTTGTATCAAAATGCATACATTTGACACTTTTTTTTAAAGTAAACAAGGATTAAATTAATCTTATGTAAAGAATGGTGAGATTCTTATATATAAACCTACTGCTAAATAAAAGTAAATATAAATAACAGTAGAGTTATTGACTTAATTGAAAAAATTATGCAGTAAAAGTGTCTATATAACAAATTATAAATACCATCTAAAGTTATCTTAAAGGATTTTATTATATTACATGTACTTATTTACTGAATAGGTATATAATGCAAGATAGCATAAAAAGATATACAGAAATCTTCACTTCCGTTAATTTTTTTTTAATGGTCAGAAGTAATCTATGGCAGTTGAAGTCCATATACTGACTCCCCACATTAAGTCAGGAAGTACTGTTGAGGTGTCAAAGTGTGTTTCTGGAGTCCTGGCAACATTTCTTAAGCCAAGTGACAGTTACACAGGAGCACTGAGTTTGTGAAAATCCTTTATGATACACATTTACAATTTGTATGGTTTTCAGTGTGCATGCTAAAAGTCAACATAAAGTCTGCTTTAAAAAAATATGCAGTACAAAGTCTGGTTCTCAGCCATGATCCCATCATCTCTGTTTTGTGCATCTTACAACTGACTTATTTTTTGTGTATCTTTTTCTGGTCTTCTTCAAACACAAGCAAATAATATACATTCTATTTTTCTTCCTTTCCTACATAAAATGTAGCAAGCTATATGCCTTATTCCCAGTCTTCCTCTCTTTTTCACTTATTACCATATCTTGCAATATCAGCATACATACAGTGTACTTTTAAAATAGCTGCACAGTATCTCATTGGGTGATTCCACTATAGTACATTTAAACAGTCACCTATTATGGACTATTTTTGCTTTTTAGTCTTTGGCTATTACTAAAAATTCTTCAGGGAATAGCCTTGTAAATGCATTTAATGCGTGCTCAGATATTTGTAGGATAATTTCTCATAATTAAGATTGTTGAGTCAGTGGGTAAATACATTTATAGTTCAACGGTCCTTAAAGGTATGTATGGGCATATTATTAAACTTTATTTCATGCATGAACTTTTTGAAAGTAAGAAGAATTGGGTATCTCTTAACATTCCTTTTTCCCACTATCAGAAATTGTACTATTTTTTAATATTGAATGAGGCATATATAGACTTTCAAGAAGTTGTAATGTATGTCTTCCAAAACTAAAATCAGAATATGAACTTTAGTTCTATAATACATAACTGTGGGAAACTAATTTAGCATGGTGACTTTATGAGTTAACAGGCTTCTGATACATTTTTCCCATAAAAGTTTCACATACTCTCACTTACCAGAGCACCTGTGCTCAGCAAAGTAACAAGGCCAATGAAACACTTAAAACAACTATTTTCTACTATCTTGCAGCAGGTTTTCCTTATGTTTTGCCAAACTTTTCCTTTCTTGGATCCTCTACTGATTTCACCAGGTAAAGATCTTTGTCTATAATCTGTCAAAAATGAAACTGTTAAAAAAACAAAAATCTTAAAATTTCATGTCAAGGGAAATATCTCAAACTTTCTATCATATGCTTTAACAATTATCTATTTACAGAATCTAATATAGGTGGTCCCTGATTTATAAACATTTGATTTTTACCCCTGCAGTCTTGACTATTGCAATTACTGAGGGGGAAAAAAGACAAAACTTAACTTGTGAGTTTAGTAATAGTAGCAGGAAAGACATTGTGAAAAGCAGAGATGACTTAAAAGATGCTCTAACCTTGTGGGATCGAGTCTGACAACAGAATTTATCCGCCAGCCTACAAAAAAACTATCTACACATAAAATATCTGAATATCATGTTTTGGTGTAACACATTCTTGGAAGACTCACATGAAATAGCAAGCATTCCCATTTAAATACACAAATATTTATGAAATGTTAAGAGGTATAATTATAGTTAAGTGAGCTACTTGGTTTCAGTTCTTAGGTAGCATGAGAATGGGAATTTTGATGGAGACTATTTAAGGAGCTAACCAGGATTATAGAGTATTTTGTGGACAGTGTACATGTGTGCGTGTGGGGGGAATTTTACCTTTTGATCAAAAGAGTTAGCATGAGGAAAACCTCAGGCTTGAGAAGGGAGTGACTGAAAGGCAAGAAAATGAGGAAACAGAGGTTGGAAGAATTTAAAGTCAACACATTTCATTTAAATTTTTTTTCCGGTATCAATTTATATTATCTTTGATCAAAGAAATAGGAAATATTTCCCTCTTTGTCTTGGATGATGCAAGAGCTAGAACTCAAGTTCCTGAGGGCAGATTCTTATTTTGAATGTAGGAATTTGAGCATTTAGAAGTTTCCATTTTGATGATTTCCAATGTCCAGAACCTGGAGTTATTTGCTAATCTCGCTTAGAAAACTGATCTGAATTATAAGTCATCAAGAGGTATATGCTACCTATCCAGTGACTCAGTCAAGTGACTGAAGCTTGTACATTTCTTAATATTCATGTGGAATGTAAAAATATCTCACTATTCCATGATTTGTTTTCCTATGAAAGCTATAGAATGTTTTCATAGGAATATTTTAAATATTGGCTCCATTCTCATGATGGATAAAAGCACACACACACACACACACACACACATATGCACACATACACACACTAATCTTTTTAACAATCCCATGAGGTAAGTTTTATATTATCCTGATTTCACATATTAAGAAATCAATCAGAGAAGACGATAAGTAAAACTAGTAAATGGTGGACTGGAATTTGAACTCAGGTTGACTCCAAAGCCAACACTCTTAACTACTGCACTTGACTCCCCAGGAAAGAGGCCTTCTTCCTCTTTTTCAGAGTTGACATTTAATTGATGTTTATTATTAGTTTCTATGAGGATTCATCTGGGCATGTGCACACGTTATGCTCATGTACATGACTGTGTGTGTTCCTTGGCCATATTAATAAATTCTGTAAAATTAAAGTATATCCAATTTATGTCAAGAGAAATTTAGTGTAATTTCAACATGATGATTAAAGGTACTTATTTTTTTTCTCACCACTTTTAAGATGCTTTGATTTTTCACGGTCATAGACCATTTCTTCATCTTCTGAGATAGGAATATCAACTGTACTGCATTCAGATGAGCTAGATTGCTTTACTTTCTGAAAAGCAAAGTCCCACCAAAAACATTGTGAATAAAGTTTCACTTACTCACTGTTTAAAGTTTATTTCACTTGCAGAAATAAGAAAAAATATGTACATAAAGACAATCATCAGGTTTAAAAGACTTAGGCCATCTTCATGATTGATGTTAAAATGCATATCATATTTCTGAGAGTTAAATTTTTTAAAAAGTTATTTAAAATTAGTTTAATTTTTAGATTAGAATTAACATTTGGTTAATAACCCTGTTATCCTAAAAGATGTACAGACCATATCCAATTTCTAAAAGTACTGGAGTCCTAAAGTTTTCTTGAAGTTACTCATAAGCTTCCCATATGTACTATTTCAGTTAGATAAGTAGCATCAGAATAAATCACTCCTTGATGATGGAAGATAGGCAGACAAGAGTGCACTTAGTTTTCATTGTGAAGCCCAGCCCAGACAATTTTGTGGAGGTCATCATTGCATAGGACTGATGTGAGTTATGAACTGAAGCGAAGGAATAGCACAAGGAGTAGGCTAAGGAATGGCCCTGGGAAAGTGGTACCAGCCCAATGGAAAGAGGCTAGTTGCAGGAATTGACATTTTTTCCCACTCGGTTCTTGAATGAAGTTCAAGACTGGCTAGGATAAAGTAGTCATGACATTGTACATGTGTTAATAATGCAAATAACATGATTTTCTCATAATTCTTTATTCTTACATTACTTAAAAATGAATATACAACATATCACCCTTTAAAATGGCTAAGAGCTTGAAGTTAATAGCACATGAAATTATTTTCTAATTAAAAAATGAAGATAAGTTTATCAAAACATTTGGAAGGGAACTACTCTTATTTCTTAAAAATTAAGGACAAATCTAGGTAGAGCATATAAAAAAGGAGATTATAATTCTTTTGTCCCACCTCTTGGTCTTATGCACAATAAATGTCAAAGAAATATACTGTAAGCAGGAAACTGTTTGCTTTAGACTTTTCATGGTCAGTTATAAGACATTATGGTGCTCAGTTAAAAAATGTATATCCAGCAGGAATATATGAACCACTTGTTTTTATTATTTCAATTCCCCTTATATTTTATATCTGATAAAATAAAGGCTATAGCAATCAATGAACTGATTTGGGAGTAATCACTAACTGGAGAAATTCGTGATTTCTCAAATAATGCCTATCAAATTTGAAAATTTAGGTTTATTCAGTATGCTTTTCATCACCCCATGCTGCCTGCTTATTAATTTACATAATCTTAGAATTTCATTATCTAATGTTTATTAGGTGCTTACTATATACTACACATTGTTCCATGCACTATTGAGCTATTTTTTTTCAATCCTTCTATGCTCCCTAAGAAATAGATACAATTTCATCCTCATTTACATGCAAGGAAACTGAAACTCAGCAAGTTCAAGTGACTTGATCAGGAGCGCACGATCAGGAGCAAGGGCTGTGGCTACAGTTGAATGGTGATCAACCTCTGGAACTTCAGCATTGATTCACTTTCGGATCAACAACGCCACAAATCAACAATAAGCCATCAGGATATGAAAACATCTTACCTCTTTAATGCTTCCATCCCCTGACTTGCTCTGAATCTCTTTATTATCCAGATTTTCTGTGTCAGATTCTCCGGAGGCAATGGGTACACTTTCTGAGACACTAGGACTGGGGACAAGTGATCCACTCTCGTTCTCAGTCTTTGTGTTTTTCTCTGTGCCACGGCTTTTCTCCTTATCATTGAAGCAATCTTGGGTGTTGCTCAGTTCAGAAAGGGTATGGTCAGAAATATTCTCTTTAACATGCACATCATTTACTTTGTCCAGTGTCTCCTTTGGAACATTTTGTTTTTTGCATAATATTTTAGAAAGCACATAGCTTGTTCCTTTCTTAATCCTCGCCACTGCACGCTGCAGGTTTTTTGCTTCATCGCTCTCTTTAGTGGTTGCGGTGCTAAATGAACTAAATGAGCTCACGAGTGCCACAAACAGGTAAAGTACCTAAATGAGGAAAAATGAGGCTCAGTGTAGCTAGCTTTTCATTTCGTTTTTAACAATAAAAAAAACTTTAAAAAAGCTAACCTTAGATTTGAAAACAGCATATGCACTACAGCATATAAACTATAGCTATTATGGGCTCTTTGGCTCTTACTCATCTACAATGGGCCAGGGACAGTGCCAGGGATCTGTACAGGCAGAGCTCGCCTGAAGGTCACACAGCATTCTATGCGATATCATTTGTTTCTCCTTTGTAGATGAAAAAGACAGTGCTTACAGATATCAAATGTCAAAGGTCATACAGACTGAACTCAAGCCTGTCTTATTCCAAAGCTTGTTTTCTTTCACTGAACCAGGCCACCTCTCCCTAAGTGAGAAAATGAATTGCTCCTCCAGGTGGCTGACTTCATTCCTATTCCAGGAAGACGTGTAATGACTTCATGGGTTCTGCAAAACCATAAGGAATCTCATGGTAAGAAAGCTGCTTCTGGTTATTAAGCCCACACTTAATTTTCCTTGTGACATGTAGCAGAGGGACCGGGTAGCTTAATGAATTCTCTGTGGTAATAAATTTAATCAAATATGAAACAGATGAGTGATGAAAAAATCATTCCTAATACCTGCAAATTATTTGAACTCAAAAATAGGGTCATAATGTATGCCTTTGGAACTTCTCCCTTTAAAAAGAATACATAAGGCATAAAGCAAGTGAAATCTTAAAAAGCTCAGATATCTGAAGAAAGAGGAGAAAACTTCCATAATAGGAAAAATGCTTAAATTATTACTTTAAGTCTAAGAGAATAATTGATATGAATCTCCAACAACAGACTCCAAAAATATCATCTATACCCTACAATTACAAACAAGAGCAAAATTTGATTCTCTGGAAACTAAACATGCCTTGGTTATATTTCTCAGTAATTGTAAATTATGTTTAAGAATACACAAATTACATAATTAATGTTTCCCTGATGTCTTCACAGATAGCAATCTACTCTTAAAAGTAATTAAACTGAAAATTCACTAAGTATATGAATGAAGATCTCCAAACATTCACTGTTAAAACTGCTTTTAGCATTCTGAATCTCTGTAAAGAGATGTTCTCAGATACTCTGATAATTACTATCTTTCTTGTACACACACACTTGAGATAGTATGAGCTGCCCATGACCTAGTAGGCAATCGAGATTACTTTTACTTCTCTATACCTATATATTTATACCTCTTAGGAATAGAGAAAGTTAAAAAAAGACTCATGGGAGAATTAAAATATTATTGCACATATTAAAGTCATCAAAGAGATCATCATAACTACAGTTTTGGTGTAGCACTAAAATGTAGGGCACAAGATGGCTCAACAGTGGAAATTTCTTATAGGTGAGATCATCCGTGCAATGGACATGTATTTTCTATGACCTACAATGAAGGAATCTCAGAGGATAAAATAAAAACTGAAGAAACAATGATCAAATGCCAATACCTCCGGAGATTAGTATGATTGTTCTCATACGAGTGTCTCATTTGAAAATAAGGCTTACAGATAATCTAGGCAGGGGCTCCATGACCTTTGTAGGAACTGTTATTAGCTTTTCTATCATTTTCAGAGGACAACGAGTGCAGGATAGAAGAGGGCTACACCAAATATAATTGCAGGTACTTGGGTGTTTCCTTTCTCTCCTTTGTTTGGTTAAGTATTAGGCATAATGAGAAATAAGGAAAGGGTTTTAGGCAAGAGTTTCATGACTATAAGCTTCATTTGAGCAGGAACTGTTTTCTCTTAAGTGGACAACTAACACAATTCTAGGCACAAAGTAAGTGACAAATAAGTATTTGTTGAAAAACTTAAAGAATGAACAGAACAATAGATTTTGTGCCAGGATTTGGACAAGGAAAAATTTTGCTACAATTGTATTTTTAAGAGCTTATAATCCAAGATTTCTTATATTTTAGACACATACATACACACACACATACACACATACATATATAGTAAGAATATTAAAAGGCTGAAAGTGAAGTTCAAAATGCTCTGGACTTTGGTATAAAGAAAGAATTTTACAATACTGCAAAATGCGAGTGCTTTGTTCAAGTGTGCTCTGACTGAAAAATAGCCTAGTCTCTTTAGGGGTTAAAAAGGAAAAATAGTAGGTGTGAATGACCAAAAACTGTAGAGGATTGATTACCTCTTTCAATTTGAACATTAATGAAGAAGAAAGGAAGAATGCAAATATTATATAATACAAACATAGGGTAACTTTGTTACCCAGTCGCAGTGTTATAATGAGATTCAAAACACATATTTATGCTTTTGTGTTGAGATAAAAGGTGAAATAATGTATATGAAACAAAACATTTAAACATCTCCTTTAAAATTTGCTCTCTCCCTTACCTCAAAGATGTCTGCCTATAAGGGTGAGAGTTGAGCAATGAATATCAAAATAAAGTAGTATAGAAGAGAAAGGAAATTCAAGATTTACTTAAGTGATTATTTTCTGATTAGTAATCAAGGAATTTAACATGTATTGATGTTCTAGTATTGTTCTAACTACATCTTAACATATATTTAATTTGGAGATATATAAATATATATGGGATGACATATATTTATCAAAATTTTTTTTTAAAAGCAACTGGATTTTATATTAAGCTTTCTGTTTTTTTTCTTTTCATGTTTCTATCCATTGTTTGGTTTATGTAGCCTTAAGCAGATACCACAATTCAGGCAAAACACCAGAAAGCCTAACTGAAACTTTCAGTATTAAATAATTAACAAAATTTTGTAGATGTGGGAATTAAATTTTCTAGAGTTTAAAGAAAGTAAAACAAACATTTATGAATATTTATAGAGTACTAGCTGATTTTTATTTAAGTTACAATAGCCCTACAAGACGTGTTATTATGTTTATTCTCCTGTTAGATGTTAACAGGTTTAAAAAGCCTAGGTGATGTGCACAAAGTCACTTAATTAGTAAATAACAGAACTAGAATTTGAATTTATATTTGCTTGGATCTGAGCTCTGTATTTTTTCTACAACTCAAAACTGCAGACAACTACTTAAAAGCTACTTTATATATTTGCTTTTGTATTATGATTTTTTTAAAGGTTTCCATTCAAGGCTCTGAATCATTGCTGGGGCTTGGTGTTGCATGAATGACAAAATTAAATTAAAAACAATTGCAGTACCTCCCTTTTACACCAATGCTGCAATTTTGATGTGAAATTACAAAGCCATAATGCAATGAGCTGGAAATACGGCAGGGGCGGGGAGGGCAGGGCTAAGGTGGGTGGAAGATCTACAACCTCAAATTCTCTTCTTGCATTTTTCCCTTGTATTTACTCTACTATGTTACCATAATGTCCTCTAGATGGATGACTGTTGAGGGAAATAGGCTTAAAAGGCTTAGCAAGCCAAGCAATAGGAAAGCCACTTAATTGGAAGATACAACCTCAAATGCAGGTTCATATAACTCTATGTTATACTGAAATCCCTCTCCCACTAACTTGAAGTTTCTGACCAGTAGGAATAAGAAAAATTAGAAATAGAATGGAATTCAAAAACAAAGAAACAGAAATGAAATTATATAATTGCCTCCGCATTTCTGCTTCTTTGCTTTTGAGGTGTGTGTGTGTGTGTGTGTGTGTGTGTGTGTGTGTGTGGTGGTTACCTCAACAGTCATCAGCGAGGACCTTTCTTTTCAGAATAGAAACCTTCATTTCATTTGGGAAATCACCCTTATCCCATCATTAGTTGTATGATTTGGATTTGGATTGATGCCGTCTCTAGTTTCAAGAGAGATCTCTGAGAGGCTTACTGTAATAATATATGTTAATATATTCCACATCTTGGGCAATACATATTGGTTCAGATATTGCATGTGAATCAGAGCTAAAGAGATAATAGGAGAAATTTGCTATAGCTTCTAGGAAAGAAATAGGAATGGTCTTTTCTATCAGACTTGATATTCTATGAAGACATAAATATCTATCTCTGATATTTTGAATTATGTATGTTGATATTTATACTCATACATACACACATACATATATAGTATTGTTTCAGCCAGTTAAAATAGTGTTTTAAGTCACTGGGAGCTGAATGTGTGCTAATAACTACAAAGGTTGAGGATATTCAAGTATTTTTATGTGTTGGGCACTGTTCTAGGTTTAGTGATACAGATAAGAATCTTGATCCCTTCCTTCCCAGTTTATTAAGGAAGACAGACAAGTGCACCAACAATTAAACACAATGCCAGTGTGACATGTGTATGACAGGGGATATGCCCAGGATAATTTAGAAGCAAATTAGGGATGGCACTGATATGGAATCCAACCTGCGATTTGCTTTGTCTTTTTGGAAAATGTACTTAACCTCTATGACTTATGAGTAAAAATAAAATATTGGGCCCATTTTTTTTCCGCTATAAGAACAATTTTCTTTATAAGCCATTCCTTTTCCTTAGAAAAAGTGAAAACTACTTACTCAATTCATATAATACCACTTCAATTATTGGAAATGTAAAAGTGGAAGCTGTCCCTCTTGGTAATGCAAAATAGTCATATAGACCAGTGGTTCTCAAACTTTGCCAAATTGAATCAAATGAGTATTTTTTTTTTAAATCCTGATGATCAGGCTATGACCACATACCAATAAAATCAGAATCTCTGGGAATGTATCCAAGGCATTAGTGTATTTTTATTAATTCCCCGGGTAATTCCAATGTGCTACCAAGTTTGACAATTGGTGTTACACTTAAGCGCTTCTTAAAATTTAATGTGCAGGAGAAAGGGGAACCCTTCTACACTGCTGGAGGGAATGCAAATTAGTTCAACCATTGTGGAAAGCAGTATGGAGGCTCCTCAAAAAACTCAAAATAGAAATACCATTTGACCCAGGAATTCCACTCCTAGGAATTTACCCTAAGAATGCAGCAGCCCTATGTTTATCGCAGCACTATTTACAATAGCCAAGAAATGGAAGCAACTTAAGTGTCCATCAGTAGATGAATGGATAAAGAAGATGTGGTACATATACACAATGGAATATTATTCAGCCATAAGAAGAAAACAAATCCTACCATTTGCAACAACATGGATGGAGCTAGAGGGTATTATGCTCAGTGAAATAAGCCAAGCCGAAAAAGACAAGTATCAAATGATTTCACTCATATGGAGTATAAGAACAAAGAAAAAAACTGAAGGAACAAAACAGCAGCAGACTCACAGAACGCAAGAATGGACTAACAGTTACCAAAGGGAAAGGGACTGGGGAGGATGGGTGGGAAGGGAGGGACAAGGGGGAAAAAGGGGCATTACAATTAGCAGACATAATGTGGGGGGGTGGCACGGGGAGGGCTGTACAACTCAGAAAAGACAAGTAATGATTCTATAGCATCTCACTACGCTGATGGACAGTGACTGTAATAGGGTATGCGGGGAGGACTTGATGATGTGCGGAGTCTAGTAACTATAATGTTGCACATGTAATTGTAGATTAATGATACCAAAATAAAAATAAATAAATAAGTAAATAAAAATTTAATGTGCATACAAATCATCTGGGGATATTGTTAAAATGTAGATCCTGCTTCTGTAGGTCTGGAATGGGGTCTGAGAGTCTGCATTGATAACTATCTCTCACTTGATGCCAATGCTACTTTGAGTAGCAAGGTTATAAATGAGTGTTATCCAATAGAAATATGAGGCACGTAACATATACAACTTTGCAGTAGCCACATTAGAAACATAAACAAAAACATGTGAAATTAGTTGTACTAATATATTTCATTCACCTAAATGTATCAAAAATAGAATCATTTTAAAATGCATTCAAAATAAAAAATATTATTGAAATAATTTACATTCTTTTTTGGGTAAGACTTCAAATCTAGTGGTTATTTTACACTTAGAGCACATTTCAAATTAGATCACACTCATATTTCAGCTGGTCAATAGCTAATGTGGCTAGAGGCCACCATATGGGACAGCACAGTCATAGACCACTGTCCTCTTCATGAAAATTCCAGATCATATTACACCAGTTTTTCAAGGACAATTTAAATGGGTTACTTACCAGAAAGTTTCCAATTAAAATGACCATCATGTAAAAAGGAATACAACTGAACTCTCCTGCTACCTTAAAGCAATCCCATAAAGTCTCTATCCACTCTCCACAGAGAATCCGGAACACATTCAGGTAGGAGTGGAAGAAGTCATACATGTGCCAGCGTGGGAGGTGACAGTCCTTGTCTATGCTGCAGACACATTCTTTGTAACTCAACCCAAACAGCTTCAGGCCGACCACAGCAGAAAAGAACACAAATGTGACCAACAGCAGAACCAAGTCCTTCAGGGCCATCAAAGAGTTCCTAAGGGTCAGCATCAGAATCTTAAATGTCGGCCAGTACTTCCCCAACTTGAAAATGCGTAACTAATAGAACAAAGTAAAAAATAAGAATAAGAAACAAAAAACGTGGTCACTATTTATTATAATGTACACTTAAAATTTTTATCAGCATTATACTCATATACATACATAGTCTTTAACGAATATTCAGTTTTGAGCATCACTGATACTAACCACTGAAAATTCATTTTATGTACAACTCTTAATATACCATACATAGCCTATAGTTTTTTACACTAAATCCATACATATCCTTTTATACTGATCTGACAATTCACATTCAATATTATACTGTTATAATTATTGTCATTTTATGTTGTAATATGTGGTAGGGCAACTATCCATTCTCTGTTTTGCTTTTAATACCTTGGATATTTTCCCACATTCTGACATACAGATGACACTGAAAAAGTCTGTCAGGTTCCACCGAATTCCACTGTATTTCCCTTTGAAAGCAACATATTAAAAACCAAACACAACATTCTAGGCTTAATCTGAATATTTCCCTTCTTTTTACTAGATTTTTCACTTCTATTGATATAGCACAAGATTACTTTAGCATTTTTTGCCACCATCTGGCAATGAACTTGGTCATCTAAGACTCATTATAATTTTTATATGTGCTGTACTTTCCCCAGCTTTTTCTAGTATATAGCTGGCTTTATACAAGAAAGGATTTTACCAGAGTAGGTAGGACTTTACAATCATCCATGTAAAACTTAGTCATCTTATAATCATCCATTACTAGCCTTTCAGATATTTTCATACTGTGTTTCATTACATTTTCTGTGTTTCCCAGGCTTCTTCCATCCATAAATTTAATAACCACATCTTGTATATATTTCTCTTACTCATTAAAAAAAGTTTACTGATGAGGATTTAAGAAGAATTATTTGGATAAGACTAAATCTATTTAATTGCTTTTGATTCCTGCTACATTCCTTCAACTTGTTACCATAATGTGACAACATATTACCTATCAAATGCTTATCATCGACATAAACACCATTTGAATAACATTATTTCCTTGCCTAGGTTTCTGATTCTTACTACCACCATACACTGTAGACATGTATTGGTTCTGACTTGATAATTTTTGTAATAACATTCTGCTGAAAATAAAATTTAGTTCTTGGATTGTACTTACCACTCTGAATGATCGAAAAAGGGACATTCCATGAACATTTATTAGATAAAGTTCTCCCAAACCATGGAACACAATTAGGCTATCAAAAATGTTCCATCCTACTTGGAAATACCCATATGGATGCATTGCAATTATTTTAAAAATCATTTCTGCTGTGAAAATTCCAATGAAAACCTAAATGAAAACAGAACACATGAATGAGAATATGATACCAAAGCTCTATCAGAAACCTCATACACAGAAACTGTAACGTTTCACTGCCATGTCCTTTACAGTTCCTCTGCCAAGATCTGATTAGTTCTGGAGTCTGTATGACAAAGACAGACTCATACTTTTTATTTAACAATCTAATGCCAAACACTGTTTAAAGAATCTTCAATTATTTTAATAAAAAGTCCTCCTGAAAGAAAACAGAAGAATATCTTAGGACGCAAATCTTTTCATTTTAAAAAGGTCCTTTTGGGATATGGAATACGTGTTAAGATATTTGATTTTTAAACTGTAAAATAATGTTTAAAAGTATATGTAAGTTCCAGAAATAAAAACAGAGTACACTGATAAAAACTGCCTTTTAAAAACTATACTGGCAGAAATAACTAAATTAATGTTTGGTACCATGTAAATGTATAATTCAAAACTGGTAGCAGTTTGGCTGTTTGTGTTAGTACCAAGTAACTAAACAACAACATCAACAATAAAAGCAAGGAAATTAAGCACTATATAGTCACTTGAATGTGACTTGTCTTTAAACTCATAGAAATGTTTTGCCCTTTCTATTGCATGGGGAGAAAATGATAGGCGGAGCTCAATAATTATTAACACCTTGCCAAAAGAATATGCTCCAATTCAAAGCAAAGGCAGGTGGTTAGAACAGATAGGGTGAGGGGCAGCTTTAGTCAGGATTCAGGAGTTAGATGTCAGAGAAGATCTTGTGTGTTATTTCCCTCTCCCTCCTCTGATCTATGGAGCTGTGGTGCCAAGAGAGGGTATATTTGGGAAGAGAGAAGGAAATTAATTTCCATGTAACCTGACTGCTAAGCAAAAGCAGTCAGTTATGAATCCCAAATGCAAATGGCAGAATGTTAAACCCAGCCATAAATCTATTCAGGGGCAAGAACTTCTACAGAACAGAATTGGGGGCAGTGGGATGGAGACACATGAAGACACACTACATCTAATACTCATATGATGCATTTGCAGCATATTGCAGATATAAAATAAAATAATGGGGATAGTAATGACTAATGAAATGTTGAGACTGCAAGTGAAAATAACATGCAATGAGAGCTTTACCAGGTTTCCAGTGCTGAGAACATTGTTGGTTTCTTCACTCATTGGATAATATCCCAAGGCCAAAAAACATATGTTTAGAATTATGCATATGGTAAGGAAAAGATCAGTAAATGGGTCCATTATCACCATATGGATGAATTCTTTTAATTTGAACCAACAAGGACAACAATTCCAGATCAAGAAAGTTTTAGCAAATCTATACCAACACAGTGAGCATCCCTTCCTGGATATTTTAAGTTCTGAAATGAAAGAAAAGTTAAACATTAGCAAGTTGTCTATTTAAGTTCTAACTAATGGAAAATGTTTATTTTTGCATACAAAGAGAGGTTTGGAACTAGACTTCTAATTTGGAATTAGTAAATAGAAATATTTTGTACTAATAAAAAGCAGGGCAAGATAAATTTCCTCTCTTCTGTTCACACTTGAGTTAGACAAATGAAAATGAGACAAACCGTGTGCTAGAAGCAAAACAGGAGTATCTCTAAGGAGAACAAATATGGAATATAGTTGAGAGTATTATTTTTCTTAAGCTTCATGTTACGTGTTAATATTGAGCAAAAAGCACAAATATGTTGCTATTTCAAATATAAAATTAATGAATTAAGAACACTTATTTTAATTTTGAAAGTTATTGCCTTTTGTTTCTTTTTAGTTGAGAGTATTATGATTTATAATTGCTAGCTTTATATGCTTTATAAACATAATGCCTTTCAATACTGTCTATTATAATGAGTTACTGGTTATACATAAAAAAAGCAGAGAAATATATTATTACAAAAAACCACCTACATATATTATTATATAGTTTAACCTTTACTAGTTACAAGTCAACACTTGTATGGGGTTGACTCTTTCCAATGTTTAAAACGTGCTTATGGAATTTTTAAGAGTTGTTCAGCCTAATAGTCTCATAATATTCCTTAATTTTTAATTATTGCCATCTAAAATTCTGAAAGAATTTCAGGATTTCTTTAAAAATGAATCTTATGACTAGTATTTTCTATAGCATCTAAATATTTTTGACTTTACCTTCTTTATGTCTGACAGCATCGTCACCCACCACATCCAAAGACAGGATCCCAGAAGCTGATGATCTTTCCTGCATTTCTATCTGTGCAGTCTTGGTCTAAAAAAGAAATTTGGTGAGTTGAATACTGGCTTCTCTGTTTTGTAGATCTAAGACCATAAGGTTTATAACCTTTTTTAAAAATGCTGGTTCTTACCTCCAGAAGCTTTTCTGGGTTCCATCATTCGCTACTCTATAACTATAGTCAGTATTAAACAGATTTAGGAGTATTCAGAAAATGTACTCAACTCGCAACTCAACAAAATCATTTTATACTATGGGGTCAACTATAAAAGGAGTAAACCAGAGAATATTCATGGTATTAGCCATATTTGACAAAGAATTCAATGTATAGTTTAGGATTATTATTAAATATCCAGTTAGCAAACATGCTATTGGATAATGATAGTATTTTCTAGCACCTCAAATTTTCCTTTGAGGATATGTTAACCTTATAACATTGTAAACTCTCTTGATAAAATAAAAATTATTTGGTTTTGTGATGATGAAATATACTATTGAATAATATCAGGTAATAGAATGTGGTTAAAAGGGTTGCTTTGATTAGATGTAGATGACAATTCCATAAGGAATCACTTCTGTCTGTCTCTTACATCACTTGAGTAATGTTTTTAAAACACCCTCTGTTTTGCTGACATAGTTATGACAGAGTTTAAAAAAAAATCCTTGCTTTGGAAAGGCACTCAAAACTCATAGGCTTTGATGTGGATATTATAAGTTCTATACATTCGTAATTATCAGAAGTCTAGCCCCAGATGTTTCCTGTGACCATCTATAAAATTTGCATTTGAATTTAAACTCTAAGAAACTAACAGTGGGTAGATGTTATCACACCATATAGTTCCCCCAAATTTTTACATTTAATACAAACTAAGAATAATACTTGTATGTTTGTTACTTTGATAAACAGGTGAAGCTAAACAGTTGTGAAATAAATAGTAAATACATTTAAATAGGTAAGGCTGCTCTTCAATAGAGGTAATGGCATAGGGCTGCTGCCCTAACACTGAGGAACCTGTGGTTAAGGCCCACCAGTAACCCACACCCAGCACAGTGGTCAGCAAGTCCTGCTGTGGCCTATCTGAAGTAGCATAATAGATATCAAGGGAATTATCATATTCATCTCAGCATCAGTCTAGTCCCCTCTAATTTCATATACAATAGAGCTAGAGGAGCTGGCAAATAACTCTACTACATACCGAGTTCCATCAGAAACATGGCAGGTTCTGCAGGCCCCCAGATCTCCACTCCCTCGCCTCTCTTTAATTGAAAAAGTAAGCTACAAGCTTGGTTATTTAAACCAAGCCTATTCCAGATAATGTTTTAGCTGACTTACAGGGCCACATAAAATATGTTACGACATCCAATTCTAAATTTCCATGTGTTAAAAACCAACAGAAGTATAATTTTTTTCTGTTATTAAGTTCTGACAGAGATTTCCCAGGTGTATCTTCATAAATATAGTATTTTGTGATATAGTGAATAATATCCATCACTATATTCTTAATAGAGAGGAATTACTTCTCATAGAGTTGTTTCTGATAGTGACAATGTTTAACGAGTCACATGAAAGAGCAATCCAGTGCAGCCGATCATCTGTGTCGGGGGTAGAACGTGAAGTTAGGAGAGTACTAATCCTATTCTTGATATAGTCAATCCCCCATTCTCAACTACTTTGGCTTGCACTGCGGATATATTTTAGAATATAAAATTAACGAACCATATTACAGAATAGTAATATATTTACCTCGATTGAGCTCAAAAACATTGAATGAATACCCACAAGCTGACCAAGTACTAAGGACATAGCTATTTTACACTGCAAATTGAGAGGGTCATGACTTATAATCTCCTTCTTGGAAGTGTAAGAGTTCATAAGGGCAGTATAAATTTTAGACAATCCAATGTTAAAATCAGACCAGAGAAATCAGCTAGGATTCTTCTGATCATAACTGGTTTATATTTTCTCTGGAGCAGAAGTATGAATAGGAAGAACCCATCCATATTTCTAGCATTTAGCAATGAATACCTGAAGTGTTCATTTTGGACTTAGACTTGCTCTCTTTACTGCAGCCTCACTGGCCTTTCTAATTCTTGACTCAACCTGTCCCCTCCTTCCACAGCAAGGATTCATTTTTCGAATCTCAGCTCAAGTGTCAGCTCATAAAAGCCTTCCCTGACTCAGAGAAAAACCTTCATTATAGATTCTCAAAGCACTATATTTCTCACTTTTATAGCACTTGCCACTGTTTCATTGAATTTTTCTTATTTAAATTTTTTTAAAATTGGAAGTATAGTGGATATACTAATATATTGGTTTCAAGTGTCCAACATAGTGATTCAACAGTTATATACATTATTAAATCCTCACCCCAACTAGTATACTACTTCTGTCAGCACAGAAAAATGTTACAGAACTAATGACTATATTCTCTATGCTGTACTTTGATTCCTGTGACTAATTTATATTATGATTGAGATCCTGTGCCTCTTTATCCCCTTCACCTATTTCACCCACCCCCTCCTCCATGGTAACCATATCTCAGCATCTATGAGCAACATTTGATTTCACTTACATGCGGAATCTAAAAACAAAACAAAATGTACAAATCATTTAATTTTTAAATACAGAATAATACAGTGAATCACCAGGTTCCCAATATCCAGCCTCAGCAATTAATAAAATACTCTTCATTTTATATGTATTATTCACCCTACTTTTTTTTCCTGAAATATTTTAAATGAAATTTCATATCTCATATATAATTATCAGGATAAGCTTTTTAAAAAACATAATCACACCACCATTACCACAACCAGCAAAATTATTAATTCCTTCATACTATATCATACTCAAATTTCTGTCATTGCTCAGAAACAATGTTTTATATTAAACAAGGCATAAGGATTTGCTCCAATCAAAATGCAAAAAAGATCCACATATTGTATTTAATTTGCAGTGCAATTGATTATCTTGTGATTTTACTTTTTTCCTATGTGATTTATTTGTTAAAGATACGGGGTCACTTATACTGCAGAATTTTCCACATTCTTTATCTGGCCAATTGTGTCGTTTTAGTGTAATTTAATGTGTTCATCTCTTTCCTATAGTTTCTGGGATAGGAGGGTTAGGTCTAGCAGCTTATTAGACTGAACTCAGATTTTGGCGAGACCGTATTGTACATGGTGTTTTATGTTTCCTATTTCATAACATCAGGGAACATATAATGTCTGGTGGTCCTAGAGTTACCATTTTGTGCTTATGGTAATTTTACAGTCTATCTCCCCATTAGACCATTAGCTTTGTGAAGATGGACACTATATTTGTATTTATTAAAATTTTTTATCTCCAATGCTTAGCACAGTGCCTAGCACATAGTAGATTGTCAATAATGTTTTATTAGATAGATGAGCTAAAAAGATGTCAGTTTAGATGAGCAAATATTTTTAAAAATATTTGATCAAATATATTTGAAAATGTTTTCTGTGACTTCCTCATGGGTGATACAATGATATATTTTGAAAATAATTTTTCAAAATTCAGGATTTCTATATATCTCATTCTCTCCCCAAGGTTTGCCAATAATGATAATTCATAGTGAAGTTTCACCTGCAAACTGTGTAATTGGTGGAGTAAGATTGTGTGAGCACTGAGCCGCTAGAACAATAAAGTTAAGTGGTGAAAAATGGTTTCTCTTCCTTAGTCTTGAGAAATCAGATACCAAGAATACAGATCAAACTTTGCAACTGGACTCCTCAGTGAGGATTAAATTTGAGAATTCATGAAGACACTTACATGTCTGCCACATAGTTGATACTCAAAAGCATTATATGCCATTATTATGATTATTATTATCCCTATAAGGGGGATATAGTCAAAGACTGCTCTGTCTGGACTGCTGTGCCTTCTTGTGTTTGGCTTCCTGTGTTCTCTATGCTTATCCATTAACATTTTTCTAGTTGTTTAGTATATTCTAAGCACTACCAAGTGTTCTTTATTTCATTTGACTATCTTAACAACCTATGAGACAGATACTATAATTTTATACACCTTACAGATGAAGAAGCTGAAGTTTATAGAGAGGTTAACAGACTTTGCAAATATCATGCATTTATTAAGTGGCTAAAAATAAACTGATGTCTGTATTTACATGACTGCACAACTGCTTTTAGCCAATATGATCAATTGCTTTCCTAAAATGTGAGAACACAAAGCATCTAAAGAGTCCCGTGGTAATTAGAATCTGACTAGTCTTAAATCAGATTAGTTACTTAAAGTGTCTTCAGTATGTTCCATTT
Source organism: Smutsia gigantea (assembly GCA_032199065.1). NCBI lineage: Eukaryota > Metazoa > Chordata > Mammalia > Pholidota > Manidae > Smutsia > Smutsia gigantea. The sequence continues at coordinate 61,166 of JAVSCE010012838.1, forward strand.
TAAATCTTTCTTTCTCCAGAGTGTTCTTATGTATAAATAAGGAAAAGAAAATAAATCTTGTGAAAATGACTTTCACTCTCAATTTCCAGAAAATTGTTGCATGACAAAATGTTCTAGTACTCTTGCAGGAAAAGGAATCCTTCATAATTCAAAGAGTTTAAAACCAGAAAGGCTTTATGTGACCCAGAGCAGCTAAATGAATGGAAATATTGGGAAATTGGGAAATACTCCAAGTTCTTTCTAAGCAGAGTTAATACTGCATCTCATGTCAAGATAAGAGAAGTATTGTGCTCTTGGATATGTTTGTGTGTAGCCCTTGACATTTGAAACGTCACTTCAAAACAAATTCCATATTAAAAATATCATTCAGAATATAATCATTCAATCTGAAGGAACCCAGACTCGTTTCTAGAGACAGAAAGCTTTTGTAACTTGTTTTTCTGTGACTTCCTCATGGGTGATATAATGGCTATACTCAATAGCTTCTTTTTATACATGTTTTCTTCATATTGTCTACAATTGCTTCTTGTTTCAGTGGTAGGTATGTTATGGACCTTATAGACAGAAATATCTATTAATAATTTGTCATCTGGTATATCTCTATATCATGTCATTCAGACCCCACTTTTTAGTAGAATGATTTTTCTAAGCTTCTTCACTGATAATGACTTAGTAACAGAGTTATATGTAGAGAAATTAACTTTTTCCCCTTTTGACCCAGAGATGCCTTTGGTAGCAGTGAACCTCTTAGCTAGCCTTAACTACACATTCCACTTGGTGCCAGAGTGTAGCTTTTTACTTTTCCCTATCTCATTTTATCCTCCTTATATGAGGAGGCCCTAGCCACGGTTTCTTTCTATCCTTTGCTCCCTCAATCTACCCTTTTTCTACCTACTAGAAAATGTTGTTTGAGATTTGTTGTTTTGTTTCTCGTTGTAGACAATCTTTATTAGCAGGTGTTCAGAGAGCAAAATAGTAACGAATCCAGAAGGATGGAAAAGGAGACACGGAATGGCTTCCCCACATGAGGTCTCTGTAACCAGACCAGTGGGCCAGGAGCATTTGAATTGCTTGTGGACAGTTTGGGCCCAGAACCCTCCAAAGAACAAGCTCCCAGTCAGGAGACCTCCTTACAACACAGGAGAGGGGAGCAACGACCTGGAAGAGGCATGAGCTCTGTCCCACCCCAGGCTGCCTGGCTCCTGCCAGCCACCTACCTTAGCAGCTCTGGGTAGGGCTGTGAGGAGACTGGGCGAAACCTATCCCTCTCCAAACTGAAGAAAAGATGTGATATTGCCAGTTTCTGTGGAATAGAAGCAAGCTACTTCTGGTTGCTTTCCTGGGTCCTGTTCTTTCTTTTAGCACTCTTAACAGTGCAATTTAGATTATTTTTAGAGAGAATTTTCCACCAGTTCTTTAATGCTATTTCTGTCAATACTTTTAGATTCATAGACCAAATCTTTTGCTCTGAGGCTAAAAATCTGAAAGTACATTTAAACACAACACTAAGTAATTGAAAAATAGAGTAAAAACCTTATTAAGTTTCACTTATCATGGATTTAACTATTCCATGGATAAAATAACCCCCAATATTAAGATGCACAGTGCATTTCCTCTTGGAGGAGCTAGAAAGTCAGTTAAGTGAATTTTTTTCTTTTTTACAACTTCGTAAGTATACTTTCATCCATACTTTCAGTACTTCATGATTTCTAAGTTACAGAATGCACTATCACTTTTGAGTTGAACACCAAAATTTTGCAAAGTTGAGTCTGATGTGCTATCTGAAGCAAGTTTGAATTAATGAACTAAAACTGCATTAGAAGTCAATTTTGAAAAAAATATAATATATCCATAGTTTATCTACAATAGTTATATACATTTTAGAACAAAAAATTGCATATATTAAAGAAATCTAAGATGTTAGTCACTCTTACCCCAGTGCACTCAGGAAAGAATGTTATATAGCAAAAGCAAGCCTTCTTATCAAAACCACTTCTGATCTTATCGTGTGCTACATACAGATATTGAGCCTCTAGTAAGAGGCAGTATAATCTAAGACCTACAGAAGATAACTCAACTTCTGTGATTCTAAAAAGCACTAAAAAAATTTATACCTCAGTTGCTCCATTTCCTTCTTGAAGTTCTTTTGAAGTCTGCTGAAATTTTCGTTCAGTCTTCTTAGCATTTTCAGCAGTTATCTGCTTTTCTTCTTCATAGGACACAGCAATTATGCCCAAGAACAAACTCACCATATAAAAGGCAAACCAAAAACTTATCACAACAAAAAATATCATGTAGACCTTCCCAGAAGCATAAAGGATCTAAGGAGTGGTGGAAAACAGGACAAAAGGGAGAAATGTGAATTGTCTTCCTGTAACCTATTTTTATATGAAAAATGAAATTTTGTTATGAAAATAGTTTAGCTATAAGTGGAATATAACACAAGACAGTTTAAGTACTGTCTTTATCTGGAGAAATAAGAGAAAAGCTCTTCAATTTTAAATACATATATAAGGTACAAAATATATAGCACAAAGCTGAATGAAGAATTCAGAAATTTAATTAATTTATGGTGAGCATTTGACTTTTATGTCTTCATTAACAGAAAAACATATTTCCAGGAAAAAAACCGTCATCTCTCAATAACAAAAGGTGGACAACCTGAATACGAAAGATTATTAACTTTACAGTAGAATGTTTAAGTATATGAAGTTTAATAGAGTCATGATTGGAGATTACTTTCTTCTGATCATTACTTTATGGAAAAATCACAAAAACATACAAAATCAGGTCTATTCAAAGGGCTAGGAACAAGAATATTTCTGCATCTCTTAGAATACTTACTTTGGTAAAGAATCTGTAAACAAATCTCATTGAAAAGTCATATTAATTTATATGAAGTCATTTATGGATAGAAAAATACAAAATTTTAGATTTCCAAACATTTGACTACTTTTGGTTTCATAGTAACTGAGATATATCAGAAAATTTGAAAATTTAGAAAATTATAAGTAGACATCACAAATCCAAAATATGCTCCAGTGATATATCCTCATTCATTAAAAGCATATGAACAAATTTGAAGAAAAACAGATGGGAATAGTTTTAATTTTTAAGCATGCATTTGAATCAGTAGATACATATTATTTAGAGAGAACACTGTGTTGATATTAAGAATTAAGAATGTTCACAGATTAATAGGAAGTTCTAACATTCAATCAGAAATAATTTCTTATTAATCTATATTTGTCTTTAAAATTTCTTTTAATAAACCCTATTATCTCAAGTATTTAGGATTTGGTTAAATATTTTTCCCACTGAACTAGCTGTCAATTACAGTAGTACATTTGGGACTCACTAATAGATATTATAGAGTGTGCTACAGGCCACGCATATTAATAAATGCTGTATGTTTATCTCATTAATTCTGTGCAATATCTTTATGTGGTATTTACTATTATTTCCAACACACAAAAGAGAGATGAAAATTAGACAGACAAAATGACTTGTCAGAGATCTCAGTTATGGAGGAATGACTGAATCCAAAACTTTCGTACTTTCCACCATATGAAGCTGGTGAAGGATAAAGTATACACTTACTAGGATGGGAAAGTATACAAATTCTAGTTCTATTTTAGTATTAAGCTGTGGCAATTACAGCTCCCATATCATAGTTATGAACATCAAGTAAAACAATGCATGTGAAGATCTTAACTTATGGCAAGTATGCAGTAAGAATTAACTATTGTTAAACCTAACTCTACTCCATAATGTTCCATGTGGACTGACATTTTGTTCTGTTCATTTATGTATTCATGGTGTATCAAAGAGCACTTGAATCAAATACATATCTGTTAAAGAATGGAGAATGATAGTCCCCAAAACATGAGCTTTATTCTTTGGGAATAAATGCTGAATTTTCTTGGTCATAGTCAGTTCAGTTCTGTACAATGCTCAGAGTACAAATCCAGTCCAAGTCAAGGCAAACCTTACCTACACTAGTCAATAAAATCAGAGTGCAACAATGATGAAGGTTCTGTATAGATTCCAATGCCAGGACACTCTAAGACAAATTTCTCATCTTAGTAGAAGTGTGAAAGAATTTCCTTCAAATCAATGCTAACAAGAAAATTAGCCAACATACTTTGAGGGCAATTTTTTAAAAGGCAAGACATTTACTGTTATATAAGCTGACAGTCCATAAATATTCTTATATTTTTTGTTTATTAAAATTTCATTAAGTATTTCTATGTGTTAGATGTTGAGAAGACAAAAATTAAAATAAGACAAAATACTTTCTTTTAGGCACTATATCTCTTAGTGGGAAGAAATACTGAATAAGTAGTTAAAACAATGGCTATCCAAGGCAATTATATGGTACCATGAAATTTGGTGTAGAAAATGTCTAACTCTCAAAGTTGGGTTTGGGGAAAAGCTCAAAGAAGAAGCCTGGCTTTAAGGGATGAATCTGAGGCATTATATTGAAGACAGATATAAAGAAACTTGAACATAGGCAGAGGGTACAACATTTATTGAAACAAATTTTGAAAAAAGCTCCTTTAGGAAACAGCAAATCTTTTTTATACTCAAAGCAGAGAGTATATTTTTGGAAACTGTTAGGAGATAAATCTGTAAAAGTGTGCAGAGCAAGATCTTAAAAGGGTACTACACAGCATGCACATGGACTCTGAACTTCATCCCATAGGAACTTGGAAACCACTGAAGGATTTTTAGAAGGACAATACATGATAAAATTATTCTAGCAATATGAAGTCCCTGGTGTTGGGGAGCAGGCATTGACACTTGTCAAAAAGTTTGGGAAATAACAGTATGAATAATAATCTTACCAAACTACAAAAATATAGTTTACATAAATAAAAATGTCACTTAATATTTTCATGTACTACTTTTACTAGGAATGTAATTTTACTACATGTATGTTTGATTTACTTTTCACTTAATGTCATGAATCTTTATGCTAAAATGTTACATTATACTGTCATTTTTAATGGCTTGTACACGCACACACACACACACACACACACACACACATGCCTGTGTGAACTATAATTTATCTATCCAATCATAAAAGTATAGTGTATGCATATTGAAAAGAAGAATGTTCTTCAACTGTAAATATTTTTGGAATTTATTTTTTTTATCTAATATACTTTGATATTAACTATGCTGCTAAAATAACCTTACATGTTCTGTGATGGAACTTCTCTTAAAAGAAAAACTCAGTCTCCATTCTAATGAGTATTCCATCTTTCTGAGAAACTATGGTACACAAATCATTGGTTATGGACACGTTCTCAGAATTTGGATGTCAAGTTTATATTACTATAACTGGAACATGAATGAATATTAAAGGGGACAGAGAAGAATTAAAAAGAAATAGTACAGTAGACATTCTATAAATAATTGCTTAGTACATGGTAATCTCATGGGTTCAAATTTCTTGACTAAAGAATTAATACCTAGGAATGTTCTTCAGTTAGTTAATATCACATGTATGATATCACAGAGCAGAACAGAGGTCTCTGGCAGATATATAGGTTGTAACTTTGGGTAGGTTACTCAGTCACTCTGATCTTAGTGTCTTCATAAGAAAAAGTGGATGTTTCAGGATTGTAGGATCCTATAGGACCTTGCTGGATTGTTTCAAAGATCAACGGAGATATATGTAAGAACATAGACTTGGGCATGCACATAGTTTGACATTTAATCATTCTGGTTCTCTTTTCTTCTGTCCTCAAATTCTTCTCCACATAAAAAATTAATAAACTATGTGACAGTTGATCATTATTTTATAGGGAGGAATGTGGCACCATTCCCATGCACAGTGCAGATTCTGTTTTTACCTGGTGATAAAGTGCTTCAGGGTAATCCTGCGTCATTAACCGGAACAGGGCAAGTAAGGCCCAGCCAAAACTGTCAAAACTTGTGTAGCCATCATCAGGATTGGTGCCAGCTTTCACACACACATATCCTTCAGGACACTGACTAAGAAAGACAAAGAAAAGAAAAACTGCTACTCTTAGGTAACTTTCAGATTATGGCTAAATCATAAATATAGAACATTGGTCTATGAATTATAAAGGACTCCCTTTCACACAGGAAGTAATTCATCTTCTCCCAAACAATTCCCAGTGCAAAAGCTGCAAATGAATTAGATTATAAGTGGATATAAGTGAACAGTGTTAATTAAGCTAAAAGGAAATAGGGTCTCACAAATGGTTTTCTGCCAAGCCTTGGGTAAAGATTCCTTTACTACCCAATATCAAAGTGAAAGAAGTGAAAGTATAACTGATGGAAAAGTACACAACATAAATAAAACTGCAGTAGTTGAGGGTTTAATTTTCAAAAGATCTCACCTCAAATGTTTAGATCCTATTATTTAAGGATGAGAAAACATTTATCACATAAGTAATTTATAAGCAGAACTTGCACTTCAGTAGAAAGATCAGATTAAATATTTATTTCATTTCCTTGTATGGAATTGTCATATTTTCCTGTACTGGGGGCTTGGGTGTTGTGGTTGATTATTACTGCAGTGGCCCAATAAATTGTGCTTCCCTCTATCCACAGTCTTGTATAGTTCCCTCCCACAGTATTCTGGCTTTGGCCATGTGACTTGTTTTGAACATCTATTAATGATTAACAAATATGATGCACGCAGAAATTTAAAAAGCACTTGTGCATTGAGGCTCACTGAATTGCTTACCCAGAGAATCTAAACAAATGAATTTTTTTTTGGTATCATTCATTTACAATTACATGTGCAACATTATGGTTACTAAACTCCCCACTTCATCAGGTCCCCCCACCTGCCCCATTACAGCCACTGTTCATCAGCGTAGTGAGATGCTATAGAATCACCACTTGTCTTCTCTGAGTTGAACAAATGAATTTTTGTTCTTATCTGAAGGCACTAACTTTGGGGATAGTTTACCATATAGCAAGCTATGATGGCTACAAGTGAAACACTGAATAGCTTTCTCTTCTGGCCTTGCAATAATGTATGATTGTGATCTGACTATCCTTGACCAGGTATCTTCAGTAAACCTTCTGGGCCATACTTGAGTTTAGGATGTCCATCAGAAGGATTAGCTGAAGTGGGATGGGGCAGACACAATGAGATAGATTCACAATTTGGATTTGAGAATAGAATGGAAGCCCAGCGAGAGCTGAGCAAAGAGCTGAGCAAGCACCAAGGCGTCTAAGTCACGCGAATACAACTAAACTACAAAGCTCATGCTCCTTTCCCGGCACGAGCCTTACGTCGACCTGGGTCCGAGAGCCTAAGAAAGAGCTGAGCCTATGGGTGGGTGACAAGGAGCCCCAGCTGAGGAAAGTAACATAAGGAATTATGTGAGTTATATTACTCTTGAAAAGTACTCTACTTCTACATTCTTCATCTGAAATTATAGGAAAAGAAGACTTGAAAATTTTGTCATCTCACTCAATAATTACTTATAAGTACTGTTTTTAAGAACAATAAACTTTTTATTGATGTAAATTATAGTCATGAAAAATATGCATGCCATAAGTGAAGTAACAGCATGTCTCTACTTCAAAGGCTGAGGGCCAAACAAAAGGTATATTGTCTTTCTTGCCAATTCCCATGGCTTTGGGGCACACTGAAAACAGAAAACCAGATCCTTGTTTAAGCTTTGCCATTTACTAACTTCTTGACCTTGAATAAATCATTTAAGTACCCCATATTGTGCTCTTCTGTAAAATCAGATTAATAGTATTCCACACTGTATACTTCTCAGCATAGTTTGGATGATAAAATGAGATAATATAATCAAACTGATCATCAGTAAAAGCAGTCATCATCCAATAAATGCTATTGCTCCATGATACTGACTTGACAGATGAAAACATTAATGCCACTCACCCAGCATCTGTTCTGTTGCCACAAAGGAGAGCATATCTTTCTCCTTCCAAATAATAAAAACTTTCTGTTTCTGAAAAATAGGAAAGAAATGATATTCTATATCTAATCTTGAGCAAAGAACATATCTGAAGTCCACTGAAATCCACACGGAAGAAGAATATCCATCTCTACAGTGGCCTTTTTTTATCTAGGAGGCTGTCCCAGCATCTGAGGCATAGGCCAAAAGAGCTTTGGCAAAACACATACCTCACTGTCCCCAAAGTGAAAAAGCTCAGCATAGAAAGAGGAGTATCCCTATCAGGATCAGAGTTTAGGAAAATGAATATAACCAGGCAGGTATGAATATAACCAGGCCCCTGAAGGAAAAATTCCCAGTTTGAAAGCTGAGGACCTTTTCTTCCAGGGTTTGTTCCTGATGGTCATCTTGAGCAGAAGACCAGATCTTTCTCTCTCTGGATTTAATTTCCTTCTCTTCCCACTTCAGAACTTGTTTTTCTATACTGAGTATCCAGTTCCAGTTATTTGCCCTGATGTCACCTAATGTCAGCCAAAATCCAAGTCATTCTGAGTCATAGACCTTAGAAATGATTCAGATATCCTTTTCTGCTGTCAATAAAAATGTAAATTGTGTATTTATGGATATAAGTTACCAGGGTTGGGAACATGTGTGCTTGTCTTTTGCATGCATTGGCTTTTAGGGTCTGAATTCAAATTACAGAGATTAAATTCTTAAGGTCAGTCCTGTGTACTGAATTACTCCAGTCTGAAACAATATCACTTACATTTGTCACCTAAAATGATTGCAGAAGAATTTTTAAATCATAAATAATGAGGAATCATTAATCAAACCTTCTGAACGGCAGTCAAAAACCAAATGAAATCTGACATTAATAAAACTGGGTGGCCCCAAGTACTCTTCTAAAAACAAGGGCTATAACATGGCAATTAGGTTAAATAATGTTTTACAAATATAATATTTTTTAAAATTCCTAACATGTTATTTGAGGAAATGGAATGACTAGAATTGGACAAATTTTAAAGTGGTAATCTTTAAAAAGTGATTTCTTTATAATATCATATTTTACAAAGAAGAAAAAAATCTGGATTGTTTTCTTAGTGATAACGAGTGAAGCAGCAAAAATTCTTTAAGTGTTTTGTTATTTTTTAAGTAATCAGGGTATTTTTGTTACAACAACAAGAAAACCCAAAGGGTGTTTCAATTGGAATCTAAGATTTAAGATTCATCTCCTGTTGTCCTCACGATTTTAGGATCAGGACCACGAAACAGACACATCTAACAGGAAACATCCACAAACTCGTATAGTAATAATTTTGTATTATTTGCATCATAATTATATAGGATAAACCAAAGAGTAAAATTTATTAAGTTTTTATAACTGATTAAATCTAAAGTAGAAATAAAATTAATGTAGAAGGACTATGTAAGATGTAGCAACACTTAATTATTATTTGAAAAATATGCTTTTATTTTTTTCTAAATACCACCAGAAAGGACCTGATAAGTTTCATATGAGAGAAGAAATCTAGTAAGAAAGCAAAACCTGGTGAAAAGGGAAAGGTTTTAATGCCAGATTGAAGTTGGTTAGAATCCTAGATTTACCATTGAGTAGTTACAGTATGTTGGAACATTCACTTTGAATTTCTCTGAGCTTGTTTCTAACAGGTGTTATCATGTCCCCTTTGGATTTATAGTGAATATACATGATCATGTGAACTACTTACGTATAAGTTAATCAATACTTATTCGGCATTATTTCTATTAGCCTAAAATATTCTATTTGTCAAGGTATAACACAAAGCATTTAAAATGAGCAGCAGTAACTGAAACCCAACAAGGGTAAGATATCTCTAATGTACACATTTTTTTTACTTATAAGATCATCTCAAAGTTTCTGAGTAAACTTACATTTTTATTTTAAATGAATAAATTTATTGAAGAAAGGTGGTGTTATAAGGATTCTACCCTGATGAAACTGCAAGTAAGATTTTGTTCATTTTTATTTACTTTTAAAGGATTTGCAAAATTGAGTGATTCCAAACTTAGGGGTCTCTGATTTAACTCTCTAGAGATTGGAATATTGAGATTCAGATAAATGAAACAGATCCAAATTATTTCAGGTTTCCCCCACTATCCTGAAGTACAGTGTTCCTATGAAAACTTTCATAAACAGAATTGTGTAAAGCAAAGAAATAATTGCCATTAATTTACATAGGAAATTTTTCTGAACATTCCCAGACCCCCAAAATAACCTCTCTTAGGCTTTTCTGATACTGAAGGACACATCTTGCTAACAGATACCAAAAGTAAATCGAGACAAAGCACAGATGCTCACACACACAGTTCAAAGCTATGCTGGCTCCGGGCTGAGATGCTGAGTGTAGTTCTAGGGAAGGAGCTTGGTGGGGCCACTCTGCTGCTCGCTGCCTCTGGTAACAGCTCACTCCAACACAAATGCTGAACACTATTTTTGCTTTTCACCTTTTCCCTAAAAGCAAAAATCCTTTTTGGATTTCCGTCAGTTAGTGAAAACAGGTAGGTCTTTCATAAAAGTGAAGTGGTGTGACGTGAACTTTGGAAAAGCAAGGGACACCTGTACTTGAGCATAATTACATTTACATGAAATTTGTTCTGAAGTTGAGTGTTCAACATTTCTATGAAGACTGTACTTCTGTTAAAAAAAAAGTTTCAATTTTTTGGACATAGATAGCAAATGATTCTTACCTCGAATGTAATATGGGTTCCCAGTTCTGTTGTGTAAGGCTTCAGTCTCATTTTCTTGGGGCCATCGCAAACATTTGTGCTTCAGGTTGCCCATGAAGAGTCCCATTCCAATTAGAGAAAATAAGCTCAGAAAAAACAGAGTTAGGATAGTAACACCAGTCAGTTTCCTCAAGCAGTGGATCAGGATCCCCCCAAAAGACTTCATACCTGAAAAGAGGAAGGTTTGTTTTTGATAAAATAAAACTTTAGTATAGTAGTATTATTAGCAAACTGATCCATGGCAAATACTCCATCAAAATCAATAGCTATGTGTTTTGTAATCAAATTCATCATTACCTAGGTCTACTAAATACAATGAATAAAAATCCAGACCCTGAGGTTTCTTTGTTATTGATAATTTATTACATCTGACAAAATGATTCAGACAATATTTTAAAGTCAGTTATTCATTTTTATTTACTACATAAAGAATAGGCTTTCTCTCTTGGTTACTGGTTTTCATACCATAAGCATAAGTAAAGGTGTACAGTTATAAATCAAAATGGGTTTCAAATGTTGTTGAAACAAAATATAGTTCAAAATAGCAGAATTCTATACTACTCTTTAAGTTTTTAAGAACTCACATTTTGAGCTGATTAGATAAAATGTTTAATGATTAGAAATGAGAATAACACACAGCTGTGATGTACGTAGGCTCTGTTCAGATCTGAATACTTACTAATCAAGACATCAGCCTTAAAGCTGGCTTTCGTAAAGGATATTCATTTTTCTAATTATTAAATAAAACAGGCTAAATTCTGAGAGCATAGAAAACAGAAACCAAAATAACACAATTGTACTTCATAGATGAAACTATTAACCTTCCTTCCTTCCTTCTTTTTCTCTTGCTTTCTTATTTGTTGGTCTGTTTATATTAAGGATTCTAGTAACTGCTCAGCTCAACAATGATTAATAATATACATTGAGCAACCTATTAACATTTTTTTGCCACTGTTTTTTCTTAAAAATGGGGATAATACATATTTCATATATTATTGTGAGAATTGAAAATCTTATTTCTTAAATGACCTCCTCAGATGACTGGACTTCTTGAGTGCAATGAGATAGGGTTGAAATAATGTTATTCTGTGTTTAAAGAAATATGATTGATATCTGCCTTAAATATACAATTGTAGTTGCTGTCATATTGGAATATATGTTTACAGCCTATTTTTGCCACTTGGAATTATACTATTGCTTTTTTTTTTGCTTTATGCAAGTCTTTTTTAAGTGTTACATTAGAAATGGAATTTCTGTATCAAATACATGACCACATTTAAGTACAGACACATATGTTCAATTTGTTTTTGAGAAATGAACCATTGTATAAACCAAAGACTATTAAATATATGCCCAGCTTTCACTAAAAGTGGGACATTTAAAAAAATTATTGCCAACTTATTAGAAAACAGGATCACTTTAATGTAATTTCTGTGATTACTATAATAAACTTTTAAAATATGTATATTTGCACTGTATTTTTTATTAGTTAATTGTCATGAGTACTTTGCATATGTTTCTACTGAAAAAAAAGCTTTCCATATTGTTTTGTTGGAATTATTTTTAAGAATAGCAATTCTTAAATAAGAATATCTGTGTGTGTGTTTGCATCTGTGTGTGTGTATAACCAAGTTTCTTGTGGAACTCTAATTTTAGTGATGACATTTTTGTTTGAAAGTAAAAAAAATCAAATTTTACAGAACAAAATTAATAATTTTCATTGTTATCTACCATTCAAAGGTCTGAGATATATGTCAGTTTTGATTAATTTTCTGATGTAAGTTTCCTCTTCCTTTTTACTTTTAAATTTTTATTATGCTTTAGGTATATCTCTTGTGGAGTTTCATTTGTTTCTGATTTAATATTAAAGTTTCTATATATCAACATAATAATTTAACCCAATTGTATTTATTTTCATAAATTGTTTTTAGTTTTGGATATGCTTTTACCATGTTGCATTTAAAAAATTTTTATCTTCCCATCATGATGTATGTATGTCCTATCTTTTCTAAATTAACTTTAATTTATTTTTTCCCTTGTATTTTAGATAAAATATATCTTTTTTTTAATTTTGCTGTCATTAATGCATGATTACATGAACAACATTATGGTTACTAGACTCCCCCCATTATCAAGTCCCCATCACATACTCCATTACAGTCACTGTCCATCAGCGTAGTAAGATGCTATAAAATCACTACTTAAATTTTAAGAATCTGTATCAAACTTAAGTTCTTATTTTGAACAAACATGTACTCTCTACATCAAAAATAAAACTGTAGCTACTATAGTCTCACCATATAAGATAAGGAAATAATTGTATTTATTTTCACATGCTTCTCTTTACCTACTTTTCAGTTTTTGTTAATATATTCAGGATTTTTGACCTAATTATAATTGTTGAATGTTACATATTTTGCATTGTATATTATCTTTCATGATTTATAGGAAAGGTAACATTCATTTGAATTGTTACAAAAGCTTCTCAGGAAACATAAATTCAGGCAAATAGGGAATGGAGGGGACTTGGACGAATATGAGTGACTTAAAGGGGCAGCTGCTCCTCGACTACAGCTGGTAGTTGTCATGCAGCAATGTGGTGGAAGGATGATGACAATCCATCCAAGTTAATTTAGATTTAATGTCAGAATCACCAGATTTTATAATGTTGGTGTCTATCTCAAAGTTTTCTAAGACACAAACTATCTCTAGTTCAAGAATGACCCACAGATATCCATATTGTAACTTCTGATTAATAATATTTGGATTATGTTGTGCAACCCAAGAACAACAATAATTTGGCAGTCATTCTCTGTTGAAAGGATTTCAGAGTTCATTGTGATTACTTTTGGCACTAAATCCTGTCACTGTTGAGTATTTTATTCTTCTACTTCTGTTTTTCAGCAGATATTAAGGATACACATGTAAATTCAGAACTCTTGCATGGCTGAGACTATCTTTCTGTTGACTTCACATATGGATGACAGACAAATAGAATTCTGGTGTCACAACCTTCTTGCCTACACTCCCTCCAAGCTCTGAAACTCCACTGCTACTCATGTTTAATGTTATCAAGAGGTCTAAGGATAGCCTTTCCCAGGCCTCTTTTTCTTCACTTGTTTTTGCTTGTAGAGATTTTATAATATTTGTTCTTTAATACTTTAAATTTTTTAAATGTTGTAATATGTCTAATTGTATCTTTCAGTTTTTTTGTCTAAGTTCTTTGTCTTCCATTTGTGAATAAGGTCTTTCTCAAGATAAAAAAAAACTCAATTGTATTTTTGAATTTTTGTCTTTTACATTTATTCTGGCTTCTTTTCTAGGATCATCAATTATCCATAATGTAGAACTTCATTCTCTCCTTCATTAAATCAGTCCCATTTTTGGTTCTACTGTATTAATATAGAACTTTTCTTCTTTACACCAGTGGTTTTACGTACTGTACCATGACATTATACAGATAATACTTTATTTTACTTCTTCTATTACCTTTAAATATCCATGAAGGATACTGTAGTTTTTACCAGTTAAAGGTGTTTTTGTCTATTTTATTATCTCATTTTTGTCTTCTGCTTATGAGAGTCTAGGTTTTTTTCCACTGGGACTACAAAACATGATTTCTTATGCTCGTCTCTATTCCTTAGAGCACATTTTTTTAAAGGAAAAAAGAGGATTGTTCTCATTTTCTTAAATAGAATGACTTTTCTCTTTCTCTATTGGAAAATAGTTTTATATGCTCTATATTGCTGGTATGTGTCTTGATTATTTTATCCCTTGAAAAACAAAAGCAGTTTCTACCACCCAGTGTGCTCCCACCTTGAGAGACTGTATCCCCTTGTGTTAACCTGGATTTACCTGATTTCTTCTACAATCCTTACCTGTGGTCCTAAGATGAAGATGCAGATGATGCAGTTTATGATCTAGTCACTTTTGGAGAGCAGTAAGAGAGCTCTTACTCTCTTACTGTGGAAATTCCTACCAGGGCAACGTTCACTGCTGGTTTCTGCACTGCTTTTGGCAAAGCTCCCATGCCACAGACCATTTTTATTAAACACCTTTATTGAGATATGACTCACAAAGCATACAACTCACCCGTTTAATATGTACAATTCAATGTTTCCAGTATATCCACAGGGTTCTGTAGCTATCACCACATGCCCCAATCTTTTTGTTGTTTGCCACCCTGGAGTCCAATACATAGTATGCATATGTCTGACCTTCTCCACGGTGTTCAAGGGGACAAAAATTGCCTGTAGATCTTATCTTTGTATTATCACACTTGCTCTGGGGTTCAATTATTTCAAAAGGGAATATTATCAAATGTTTCAAAAGGGAATAATACAAAATTCCCTATTTTGTATTATCACCCTGGGTTTACTGGTTCAACTATTTCAAAGCACTTCTGACTCACAGCATCCAAAACACTCTGAATAGAGTTGTTCCTGTCTGATTATTCTTTTTTTAAATATAATTTATTTTATTATCATTAATTTACAATTACATGTGCAATATTACGATTATTAAACTACCCCTTCAAAAGGTGCCCCCACCAACCCCATTACAGTCACTGTCCATCAGCGTAGTGAGATGCTATAGAATCACTACTTGTCTTCTCTGACTTGTACTGCCCTCCCCGTGCCCCCCCCAACATTACATCTGCTAATCGTAATGCCCCTTTTTCCCTCTTATCCCTCCCTTCTTGCCCATTTTCCCCAGTCCCTTTCCCTTTGGTAACTATTAGTCCGTTCTTGGGTTCTGTGAGTCTGCTGCTGTTTTGTTCCTTCAGTATTTTTTCTTTGTTCTTATACTCCACATATGAGTGAAATCATTTGATACTTGTCTTTTTCGGCTTGGCTTATTTCACTGAGCATAATACCCTCTAGCTCCATCCATGTTGTTGCAAATGGTAGGATTTGTTTTCTTCTTATGGCTGAATAATATTCCATTGTGTATATGTACCACCTCTTCTTTATCCATTCATCTACTGATGGACACTTAGGTTGCTTCCATTTCTTGGCTATTGTAAATAGTGCTGCAATAAACACAGGGGTGCATCTGTCCTTTTCAAATTGGGCTGCTGCATTCTTAGGGTAAATTCCTAGGAGTGGAATTCCTGGGTCAAATGGTATTTCTATTTTGAGTTTTTTGAGGAACCTCCATACTGCTTTCCACAATGGTTGAACTAATTTGCAGTCCCACCAGCAGTGTAGGAGGGTTCCCTTTTCTCCACATCCTCGCCAACATTTGTTGTTGTTTGTGTTTTGGATGTTGGCCATCCTCACTGGTGGGAGGTGATATCTCATTGCGGTTTTAATCTGCATTTCTCTGATGATTAGCGATGTGGAGCATCTTTTCATGTGCCTGTTGGCCATCTGAATTTCTTCTTTGGAGAAGTGTCTATTCATGTCCTCTGCCCATTTCTTAATTGGATTATTTGCTTTCTGTTTGTTAAGGTGCATGAATTCTTTATATATTTTGGATGTCAACCCTTTATCAGATACGTTTTTTATGAATATATTCTCCCATACTGTAGGATGTCTTTTTGTTCTACTGATGGTGTCCTTTGCTGTACAGAAGCTTTTCAGCTTGATATAGTCCCACTTGTTCATTTTTGCTTTTGTTTCCCTTGCCCGGGGAGATATGTTCATGAAGAAGTTGCTCATGTTTATGTCCAAGAGAATTTTGCCTATGTTTTTTTCTAAGAGTTTTATGGTTTCATGACTTACATTCAGGTCTTTGATCCACCTTGAGTTTACCTTTGTGTATGGGGCTAGACAGTAGTCCAGTTTCATTCTCTTACATGTAGCTGTCCAGTTTTTCCAACACCAGCTGCTGAAGAGGCTGTCATCTCCCATTGTATATCCAAGGCACTTTTATCAAATATTAATTGACTGTATATGTTTGGGTTAATGTTTGGATTTTCTATTCTGTTCCACTGGTCTGTGGGTCTGTTTTTGTGCCAATACCAAATTGTCTTCATTACTGTGACTTTGTAGTAGAGCTTGAAGTCAGGGAGTGTAATTCCCCCTGTTTTATTCCTCCTTCTCAGGATTGATTTGGCTATTCGGGGTCTTTTGTGGTTCCATATGAATTTTAGAATTATTTGTTCCAGTTCATTGAAGAAAGCTGTTGGTAGTTTGATAGGGATTGCATTGAATCTGTAGATTGCTTTAGGTAGTATAGCCATTTTGACAATATTTATTCTTCCTAGCCAAGAGCATGGGATGCATTTCCATTTCTTAGTGTCCTCTTTAATTTCTCTTAGGAGTGTCTTGTAGTTTTCAGAGTACAGGTCTTTCACTTCCTTCGTTAGGTTTATTCCTAGGTATTTTATTCTTTTTGATGCAATTGTGAATGGAATTGTTTTTCTGATTTCTCTTTCTGTTAGTTCATCATTAGTGTGTAGGAAAGCAACAGATTTCTGTGTGTTAATTTTGTATCCTGCAACTTTGCTGAATTCAGATATTAGTTCTAGTAGTTTTGGAATGGAATCTTTAGGGTTTTTTATGTACAGTATCATGTCATCTGCAAATAGTGACAATTTGACTTCTTCTTTACCAATCTGGATGCCTTGTATGTCTTTGTTTTGTCTGATTGCTGTGGCTAGGACCTCCAGTACTATGTTGAATAACAGTGGAGAGAGTGGGCATCCCTGTCTTGTTCCCGATCTTAGATGAAAAGCTTTCAGCGTCTCGCCGTTAAGTATGATGTTAGCTGTGGGTTTGTCATATATAGCCTTTATGATGTTGAGGTACTTGCCCTCTATACCCATTTTGTTGAGAGTTTTAATCAGGAATGGATGCTGAATTTTGTCAAATGCTTTTTCAGCATCTATGGAGATGATCATGTGGTTTTTGTTCTTCTTTTTGTTGATATGGTGGATGATGTTGATGGATTTTCGAATGTTGTACCATCCTTGCATCCCTGGGATGAATCCCACTTGATCATGGTGTATGATCCTCTTGATGTATTTTTGAATTCGGTTTGCTAATATTTTGTTGAGTATTTTTGCATCTACGTTCATCAGGGATATTGGTCTGTAATTTTCTTTTTTGGTGAGGTCTTTGCCAGGTTTTGGTATTAGAGTGATGCTGGCTTCATAGAATGAGTTTGGAAGTATTCCCTCCTCTTCTATTTTTTGGAAAACTTTAAGGAGAATCGGTGTTATTTCTTCTCTATATGTCTGGTAGAATTCAGAGGTGAATCCATCAGGCCCAGGGGTTTTGTTCTTGGGTAGTTTTTTGATTACCAATTCGATTTCGTCACTGGTGATTGGTCTGTTTAGTTTTTCTGTTTCTTGCTTGGTCAGTCTTGGAAGGTTGTATTTTTCTAAGAAGTTGTCCATTTCTTCTATGTTTTCCAGCTTGTTAGCATATAGATTCTCATAATATTCTCTTATGATTCTTTGTATTTCTGTGGGGTCCGTCGTGATTTTTCCTTTCTCATTTCTGATTGTGTTTATGTGTGTAGATTCTCTTTTTCTCTTAATGAGTCTGGCTAGGGGTTTATCTATTTTGTTTATTTTTTCAAAGAACCAGCTCTTGGTTTTATTGATTTGTTCTATTGTTTTATTCTTCTCAATTTTATTTATTTCTTCTCTAATCTTTATTATGTCCCTCCTTCTGGTGACTTTGGGCCTCATTTGTTCTTCTTTTTCCAATTTCAGTAATTGTGTCCTTAGACTATTCATTTAGGAATGTTCTTCCTTCTTTAAATAGGCCTGGATTGCAATATACTTTCCTCTTAGAACTGCCTTTGCTGCGTCCCACAGAAGTTGTGGCTTTGTGTTGTTGTTGTCATTAGTCTCCATATATTCTTTGATTTCTGTTTTGATTTGGTCGTTAACCCATTGATTAATTAGGAGAGTGTTGTTAAGTCTCCATGTATTTGTGAGCCTTTTTGATTTCTTTCTAAAATTTATTTCTAGTTTTATACCTTGGTGATCTGAGAATTTGGTTGGTAGGATTTCAATATTTTTGAAATTACTGAGGTTCTTTTTGTGGCCTAGTATGTGGTCTATTCTGGAAAATGTTCCATGTGCACTTGAGAAGAATGTGTATCCTGTTGCTTTTGGTGTAGAGTTCTGTAGATGTCTGTTAGGTCCATCTGTTCTAGTGTGTTGTTCAGTGCCTCTGTGTCTTTACTTATTTTCTGTCTGGTTGATCTGTCCTCTGGAGTGAGTGGTGTGTTGAAGTCTCCTAAGATGAATGCATTGCTGTCTATTTCCTCCTTCAATTCTGTTAGTATTTGTCTCACATATGCTGGCGCTCCTGTGTTGGGTGCATATATATTTATAATGGTTATATCTTCTTGTTGGACTGACCCCTTTATCATTATGTAATGTCCTTCTTTATCTTTGCTACTTTCTTCGTTTTGAAGTCTATTTTGTCTGATACAAGTACTGCAACACCTGCTTTTTTCTCTTTGTTGTTTGCATGAAATATCTTTTTCCATCCCTTCACTTTTAGTCTGTGTATATCTTTGGGTTTGAGGTGAGTCTCTTGTAAGCAGCATATAGATGGGTCTTGCTTTTTTATCCATTCTGTTACTCTGTGTCTTTTGATTGGTGCATTCAGTCCATTTACATTTAGGGTGATTATTGATAGGTATGTACTTATTGCCATTGCTGGCTTTAGATTCGTGGTTACTAAGGGTTCAAGGGTTGCTTCTTTACTATCTAACAATCTAAGTTAAATTTCTTGTTAAGTTATTGTAAATACAGTCTGATGTTTCTTTCTTTCTCTCCCTTCTTATTCCTCCTCCTCCATTCTTTCTATAATAGGTGTTTTATTCTTTGCCTTTAGTTAGAATTTGGATGGTCTTCTTTCTTTGCTATGATTTTATTTTCTCTGGTGACATCTTTTTAGCCTTAGGTGTGCTTCCATCTAGAGCAGTCCATTTAAGATATCCTGTAGTGGTGGTTTATGAGAGGCAAACTCTCTCAACTTTCATTTATCTGGAAATTGTTTAATCCCTCCATCATATTTAAATGATAATCGTGCTGGATACAATATTCTTGGTTCGAGGCCCTTCTGTTTCATAACGTTAAATATATCATGCCATTCTCTTCTGGCCTGTAAGGTTTCTGTTGAGAAGTCTGATGATAGTCTGATGGGTTTTTCTTTGTAGGTGATCTTTTTTTCTCTCTAGCTGCCTTTAATACTCTGTCTTTATCTTTGATCTTTGCCATCTTAATTATTATGTGTCTTGGTGTTGTGTTCCTTGGGTCCCTTGTGTTGGGAGATCTGTGGGCTTCGGTGGACTGCGAGACTATTTCCTTCCCCAGCAAGGGAAAGTTTTCAGCAATTATTTCTTCAAAGACACTTTCTATCCCTTTTTTTCTCTCTTCTTCCTCTGGTACTCCTATAATGCGAATATTGTTCCGTTTGGATTGGTCACACAGTTCTCTTAATATTCTTTCATTCCTAGAAATCCTTTTATCTCTCTCTGCCTCAGCTGCTCTGTATTCCTGTTCTCTGATTTCTAGTCCATTAACAGTCTCTTGCATCTCATCCATTCTGCTGTTAAGCCCGTCGATTGCTTGTCTGATTTCTGCATTGTCTTTCCTCATTTCCCTCACTTCCTCCCTCAGCTCTTGCACATTTCTCTGTAGGTCCATCAGCATGGTTATGACTTTTATTCTGAATTCTTTTTCAGGAAGACTGTGCATTTCCATCC
>JAVSCE010012839.1:0-19687 GCA_032199065.1 Smutsia gigantea
AGGCCCAAAGTCACAGAAGGAGGGACATAATAAAGATTAGAGAAGAAATAAATAAAATTGAGAAGAATAAAACAATAGAAAAAATCAATAAAACCAAGAGCTGGTTCTTTAAAAAAATAAACAAAATAGATAAACCCCTAGCCAGACTCATTAAGAGAAAAAGAGAATCTACACACATAAACACAATCAGAAATGAGAAAGGAAAAATCACGACAGACCCCACAGAAATACAAAGAATTATAAGAGAATATTATGAGAATCTATATGCTAACAAGCTGGAAAGCCTAGAAGAAATGGACAACTTCTTAGAAAAATACAACCTTCCAAGACTGATCAAACAAGAAACAGGAAAACTAAACAGACCAATCACCAGCAATGAAATGGAATCGGTAATCAAAAAACTACTCAAGAACAAAATCCAGGACCAGATGGATTCACCTCTGAATTATACCAGACATACAGAGAAGAAATAATACCCATTCTCCTTACTGTTTTCCAAGAAATAGAAGAGGAGGGAATACTTCCAAACTCATTTTATGAAGCCAGCATCCTTCTAATACCAAAACCGGGCAAAGACCTCACCAAAAAAGAAAATTACAGACCAATAACCCTGATGAACGTAGATGCAAAAATACTCAACGAAGTATTAGCAAACCGAATTCAAAAATACATCAAAAGGATCACACACCATGATCAAGTGGGATTCATCCCAGGGATGCAAAGAAGGTACAACATTTGAAAATCCGTCAACATTATCCACCACATCAACAAAAAGAAGAACAAAAACCACATGATCATCTCCATAGATGCTGAAAAAGCATTTGACAAAATTCAGTATCCATTCATGATTAAAGCTCTCAACAAAATGGGTATAGACGGCAAGTACCTCAACATCATAAAGGCCATATATGACAAACCCACAACTAACATCATACTTAACAGGCGAGAAGCTGAAAGCTTTTCATCTAAGATGGGAACAAGACAGGGATGCCCACTCTCTCCACTGTTATTCAACATAGTACTGGAGGTCCTAGCCACAGCAATCAGACAAAACAAAGACATACAAGGCATCCAGATTGGTAAAGAAGAAGTCAAATTGTCACTATTTGCAGATGACATGATATTGTACATAAAAAACTCTAAAGACTCCACTCCAAAACTACTAGAACTAATATCTGAATTCAGCAAAGTTGCAGGATACAAAATTAACACACAGAAATCTGTTGCTTTCCTATACACAATGATGAACTAACAGAAAGAGAAATCAGAAAAACAATTCCATTCACAACTGCATCAAAAAGAATAAAATACATAGGAATAAACCTAACGAAGGAAGTGAAAGACCTGTACTCTGAAAACTACAAGATACTCCTAAGAGAAATTAAAGAGAACACTAACAAATGGAAATGCATCCCCTGCTCTTGGCTAGGAAGAATAAATATTGTCAAAATGGCTATACTACCTAAAGCAATCTACAGATTCAATGCAATCCCTATCAAACTACCAACAGCTTTCTTCAATGAACTGGAACAAATAATTCTAATATTCATATGGAACCACAAAAGACCCCGAATAGCCAAAGCAATCCTGAGAAGGAGGAATAAAACAGGGGGAATTACACTCCCTGACTTCAAGCTCTACTACAAAGCCACAGTAATCAAGACAATTTGGTATTGGCACAAAAACAGACCCACAGACCAGTGGAACAGAATAGAAAATCCAAACATTAACCCAAACATATACAGTCAATTAATATTTGATAAAAGTGCCTTGGATATACAATGGGGAGATGACAGCCTCTTCAGCAGCTAGTGTTGGAAAAACTGAACAGCTACATGTAAGAGAATGAAACTGGACTACTGTCTAGCCCCATGCACAAAGGTAAACTCAAGGTGGATCAAAGACTTGAATGTAAGTCATGAAACCATAAAACTCTTAGAAAAAAACATAGGCAAAAATCTCTTGTACATAAACATGAGCACTTCTTCATGAACATATCTCCCCGGGCAAGGGAAACAAAAGCAAAAATGAACAAGTGGGACTATATCAAGCTGAAAAGCTTCTGTACAGCAAAGGACACCATCAGTAGAACAAAAAGACATCCTACAGTATGGGAGAATATATTCATAAATGACATGTCCGATAAGGGGTTGACATCCAACATATATAAAGAACTCATGCACCTCAACAAACAAAAAGCAAATAATCCATTTAAGAAATGGGCAGAGGACATGAATAGACACTTCTCCAAAGAAGAATTTCAGATGGCCAACAGGCACATGAAAAGATGCTGCACATCGCTATTCATCAGAGAAATGCAGATTAAAACCACTATGAGATATCACCTCACATCAGTGAGGATGGCCAACATCCAAAACAAACAACAACAAATGTTGGCGAGGATGTGGAGAAAAGGGAACACTCCTACACTGCTGGTGGGAATGCAAATTAGTTCAACCATTGTGGAAAGCAGTATGGAGGTTCCTCAAAAAACTCAAATAGAAATACCATTCAACCCAGGAATCCCACTCCTAGGAATTTACCCTAAGAATTCAGCAGCCCAATTTGAAAAAGACATATGCACCCCTATGTTTATTGCAGCACTATTTACAGTAGCCAAGAAATGGAAGCAACCTAAGTGTCCATCAGTAGGTGAATTGATAAAGAAGAGGTGGTACATATACACAATGGAATATTATTCAGCCATAAGAAGAAAACAAATGCTACCATTTGCAACAACTTGGATGGAGCTAGAGAGTATTATGCTCAGTGAAATAAGCCAAGCTGAAAAAGACAAGTATCAAATGATTTCACTCATATGTGGAGTATAAGAACAAAGAAAAAAACTGAAGGAACAAAACAGCAGCAGACTCACAGAACCCAAGAACGGACTAATAGTTACCAAAGGGAAAGGGACTGGGGAGGATGGGTGGGAAGGAAGGGATAAGGGGGAAAAGGGGCATTACGATTAGCAAATGTAATGTTGGGGGCATGGGGAGGGCTGTACAACTCAGCGGAGACAGGTAGTGATTCTATAATATCTCACTACGCTGATGGACAGTGACTGTAATGGGATTGGTGAGGGGGACCTGATGAAGGGTAGTTTAATAACAATATTGCACATGTAATTGTAGATTAATGATACCAAAATAAATTATAAAAAAATAAATAACTATTATGTGAAGAAGAGAGATACAAAGGAAAAGCAAGCCAGTGTGGGGAAATATTTTCAACGAATAAATTGACAAAGGGACAGTATAGAGAATATTCAAGTAACTTGTAGAAACTAGTTTGAAAAACATTGCTAGTAAAAATAGACAAATGGTTTGAGCAATTCTTCCAAGAGGAGAAAACTTTAGGAAGCCATTAAAATAATAAAAAGATGCTCAATCTCATAAACAATCACATAAATGAAAATTAAGATGATAGGCAAAAATGTAGAAGTCTGACAATACCAAGTATTAGAAAGGATTTATGGCAGTGGGAACTCTCATACCCTGCCATTCACCAGTAAAACAATAATATTGAAAGGGTACATTTCATAGAGTCTGTGAATTCCGTCCAAGAAAACTGCAGGCCTGTATGCATCTGCTCAAGTATGTCTCTGCAGCTTTTTATAGTAATGGTCCCAATATGGAACCCACCCAATGTCTATCAAGAACAAAGAAAAACATGAATAAGTTGAGTTACCATCCACAGCTCTACTCTATAGAAAATGCTGAATGAAAATCAAGAACTGGAGAAGAATATAGAAATTGTGAATATTCTGTAATATTTAGAATCCACTCTATCTACTTCTACATCTACCATCTATCTATCTCTCTCTCCAAAAATGTAATTTAAGGATACGTAAAGTAATAAACTCTTGTAGGAATTATATAAACAAGATATAAATGCCTAACAATATGCTGATTACATGTGGGCAGGGACTAGAACAGGAATCAAGGAAGTAAGCTGTAATCACCAACTCTAACTGTAGCGTAACTTTATTTCTTTAAAAACTGAATCAAAGCAAGTCCAGTAAAATGTTGCAATTTGAAAAATTGGGTGCAGATTTGTAAATGTTAATTTTCTAATTCTCTGTGATTTTTTATACTCTACTTTCTATAAATAAAAATAAAGAACATGTCTAAGTGAGCTATTTTGAGCAGAATATGTAAACATAATACTTAAACAGGTCACAGATTGGTTTCTCTAGACTAGCATGAAGACAACAGTATTCTAAGGTATTATTGAGAAATTTTAATCTCATCTAATTTGATAATCTGGATATTAATGATAGATATAGGGAACATATTTTGTGAAGCATTTGACTCTTAAGGAGAGTTATTTATGAGAAAATCTCTCAAGCCAAGTATTCATCCAACCAGTTAGCTTTCTGTCCATTTACTGAGGCCTGACCATGTGTAGGATTAGAAGGATAATATGTTGGACTCACTTTAGTTCAAACTTTCCCATTATTATTTAAATAATAATAAACATTTTTTGCAGGTGTTCAAGGTGCTGTGATAAGCTATTCCTACACTTTATCTCATTTAATATGCAAATCATGCTATGAAGTACATGTTAGTGTTATCTTTATTTTATAATTGAGGAAACTTCCATTTATAGAAATTATGAGTATGTCCTAGGTTACTCTGCTCATAAGTAATCTAAGTAATATTTTAAACCAGGAAGTTTGACTTTAAAGTCTATTGCTCTTAATCGGTATCATAGTGCCTCAGCCTGGAATATATTATACCTTTTGAGGGTAATGAAATAGATAAGAAACAAGAAGGATCTGTAAACTGCTGATTTTTTGTGTGTATGAGATGACAAGGGAAAAATTGCAAGCATTATGATTATACTCTGATATTGGATCAGATGATTTGATCTTTATATTTCTTCCAACTTCATCAGGTTTCAAATTCTGAGCTCTTTCCTTTTTACTGTTATCTGCTCAAATTATTACTATCAAAGGCCAGAAGGCAGAGAGTGATGGATTGCACCTTTGCTAATACAATTACATTGTTGACATTTGAAAACCACAAGTTATTCACACCAGAGCTGAGAAGTAGGAGGTATAATGGGGACTTGGGTCCAAGGTAGAGTTGCAAAATGAAAGCATTCGGTGCCAAAAGCCCTATTTGGTAATGGGCCAACTAAGCTATTAATGTAACACAACATTCACCATTCTGTTAGCATTGTTTCCTGAAAACTGACATGGGAAATTCTTTTTTCCATGTCATGGAAAAAATAGAAAAAAAAAAGACAAAACTCCACCCTCTATTATCAGAGTTGTGTGTGGCAGCCCTGGACTTTTTAGTTCCAATTTGCCCACTGACCTAGCACTGCAGAGCAAAGAGTAAGATATTAACAAAGTGAAATAGCTCATTAAGCACTCATACAGTCCCTTGGCAGTGTTAAAATCTTGCCTTTTAGTGTGTTATTGCCAAGTATTGCTCCCTTATCAGCTAGGAGGGCCACAGAGAATGGGCCCAGTGGAAAGGAGTGTGTGGACAGTCCTGCACCATTAACTTCAGCGGCATGAACCAGTCCATCATAAACTATGTGGCCCTACTAAAGAGTAAAATTCATAACAGGATATATTTCTTCTTCTTAAGAAAGGGATGAAATGTAAAAAAGCCCAAGGAGCAAATACCCTGGTACATCAATGCTCTTCTCCTTCACTTTCTCCTTCTCCTCTTTCTCCTCCTCCTTCTCCTACTTCTCCTTTTTTAAATTGTTTTATTTTTTATAAATAAAGTAAAGAAATAATGTGGGAAATACTGAGAAAGATTCAGTGAGGCCTTTATGGGCTATCAAAGGAAGTCAAAATCACAGATTGTCTCTAATCATATAATTTTACAAGAGGAAGAATCTCCTTATCTGGGAAGCATAAGAATGTAAGAGAGATATTCACTTATTAAAATGTGATCTAAGAAATACAGCTTCCTAGAAAGTTGGATATGCTGGAACCATAACTTAGTCTGTGTTGGAATGGAAAACTGCTGCTTTATGCCAAAAATAGAAATAAAAAATATTTCCAGAAAAATCTGTAAAATTAATGGTGGTTAATAAAATGTAAAAATGACACTGCATTCTTAAAATAACCTTGGTACAATTCTCAGGATATTATATGTTACATTTCCCAAATTTCAACAACCATAATAAGATGAAAGACACTTAATAGTTTACCAGACACTACTCTGTATGCCCTAGAAATATTCAAGAAGAGGAAAGAAACTAAGAGAGATAAGCAACTTGTTGAACGTTACACTAGTAATGCTGCCAGAATTCAAATAAAATTTTATTCTCATCTGCTGCTTTAAAGATTAATAAATGTTTTCTGCCAAAGGTCAGTAGTAACTATTTTAGGCTTGCAGGTTATAAAGTTCTCTGTTGTAATTACCTAATTCTGCTGATTATTGTAGCGTGAAAGCAGGCATAGACATTACATAAACCAGTGGTCATGGCTGGGTTCCAATAAAACTTTATTTACAAACATAGGGGATAAACCAAATGGACTACAATGTGAGGACCCCTGTAGTGCTTAGTGACACTTCCTCAGACTGAGGTTCAGACATTGCTATTATAATTCTCATCAGAAATTATTTCCAGATTGTGTATTATTAGAAACATTTTACCTCAGACTTTTTTCTGTTATGGTTGAGAGGCTTTCTGTATGTTTCTGCTGGGACACAGGCAGCTGCAAGCCCTTGAGTGTAGAAATTATCTCTCTTGAAATCTTATCCTCTTTGATATCTAGCTTCAATTCTCATGCACATACCAAGCCAGATCAATCAACTCAATCATAGCATTCATCTCTCCTTCCGCGTTACCATCTTCCTCTTTTTATTATTATTTTCTCATTAAAAAACAGGAGAGAACAACACACAGCAATGCCATCCTTGTAGTAATTATATATAATCTTTAAAATGCCTTACTTCAACTTGGAATAATGTGGCAATTTAAATAAATAAGTGGTAATTTATATTGTAGGAACTCTTTTCCCAGCCATCACTGTTAAAACCAAATATAATCATTTCAGTGTCACTAGATTTATCCCAATTACTTACAAAGTTTTGAGATAATCAGCAAATCCCTCAAAAATTTCCCTGATGAAACCTGTCATTTTGGTGGTAAATATTTTCTGTAACATATAAAGAGGGACTCAGTAGTCCCCTGACCAGAAGAGGGAAACACAAGGTTTAGCTGCAAATGTTTAACAGGACTTTCCAGGCATTAGAACAAGAGCCTTGGGATCAGTGCTCCTTGGGATCATATTGATATCCTGTGGGCAGCAGAAAAAGTGCAACCCCAGTTGTTCCTTAGTGGAGTCTCTAGTAACTCCAGGAATGAGCCTTTACCCAGTGTAATCAGAGCCACTCAGCAATGGCAGAAT
The DNA here is from genome assembly GCA_032199065.1 of Smutsia gigantea. NCBI lineage: Eukaryota > Metazoa > Chordata > Mammalia > Pholidota > Manidae > Smutsia > Smutsia gigantea. The sequence goes on from JAVSCE010012839.1 coordinate 7,385, forward strand.
TTCTCAATTTCTGAAATGCTGTGTCTTTTCATTTCTAGAAGAGAGGAAATGCTGCTTATTACTTGATAGTTTATTTTTAAGACCATGATATTCGTTCTAGGAATTTATTTATCTCAATGCAATAAATTATCTTTAGAAAGAACTTCATTTTGTGTTATACCAAGGTGTTCTTTGAGAGCATTGCTGTTTATATCCAGGGCATATATTGGGCTAGTGGTATCTGAGTGACTATGTATATGTTATTAGTGATAACATATACAGACAAGTGCTCCTAAAGGAGGTTGTTGAAAATAAAAGCGACATTTGTAGTTGTTGAATTTTATAAATTATTTTTTAAATTACCACCTCATTCAAAAAAATGTATATAAAGCCTGATCATGACAATTATAATAGAAAGATTAATAAAACCTAACACAGCATTTCCCACCCTTACAATAGAACATTGCCGAGGTACTTAAAGCCTGATGATTCTCTCTCTTTCTCCTCGTGCCAGAAAAAACCACCAAAATAAATATTCTCATTATTCTCTTGCTTCTCTTTATAGTAGGTGGTTCTCAGTCTCAGCTGCACGTTGAAATTACCATGGGAGCTTTGAAAAAGACTGATGTTTGGGATCCACCCTCAGAGTCTCTAATTTTATTGGTCTAGAGCACAGCCCTTATATTCTGTGGCTAACTGATAGGATGATATTATTTTCCACATAATGCCTTAGCTCATGGGCGCTTTATGTAAGGGAGAGACAAACATGGTAAGATTCTCTGACTTGACTTTCTTCAGATTTTATTATAAACAAAACTAATGATGAGGCCATGATGCATTCAGGTCCAGTCTCCCTCTCCTCTTTAAAGCAAGACTGCAAGGCAAATATGGATTCTTATTTATCCTCTTTACCTCCCTTTTGTCTTCCAAAGTCCTTATTCCTTCTTGTTACGTAGTTGTTTTCAATACTGAGCATGGATCATTTGGTGAACAGGAAAATTGATTGGGAAGCACATGGCCTGTGGGATAAGAAGCAGCAAATGAGCTTGTCAGTAGAAACCTTGCAAGCCCTGCTTGAAGGACTGGCTGGTCTCAGGCAGAAGGCAGTCATTGAAGAGTGTCAGTGTCCTTCAGCCAAGAATACCCGTGCTACACCTGTAGTTGACAAGCTTTGTTTATTGTTGCAATGTTGCAATGGGGGTGGTGGGACACTTACCGTGGGGAACCGCGGTCACCTTACTAAGAGGTGTTAGGAAAGTCTGTAATAGGGCTGGGCTGTGGGGGATTCACCAAAGAAGTTGGTTCTAGATCAGGTGCTGTCAGAAAGAGGGGCCGTTCTATGGTTGGGCATCTCAAAAAACTGTCCTGAAGAAGGCAGGCAAGGGCAAGGACAAAGCTGTCATTGGTAAAGCAGCAGTCACTCACTTCAGGTGGGACAGAGATCATGTAGTTTTGGGGGCTTGCGCAGTGACCTTGTTTATATTACTTTATGATGGTCTCAGAGTGACCTTGTCTGATGTTCATGCTCTCTGAGAATGTTTATGTCCAACTGCAGAAACCTACAGCCTCACTGTGAGCACCAGAGCAGTTCCTGGATGTTGAGGTTGTTTCAGAGTTGAATCATCGAAGTGATCAGATTAATGATTCAACTTACAGAAATGTAGAGAATGGTTTGGACTAAGGGCAGACTAAAAGCAATTTTAACAGGGAATAAAATCTCTTTGAGGGCCAGAGCTATAGAGTCCTCCGGGACTTACAGAATCATTAAAAAGCATTGTATGGACTCTAATTTGAGAGTTTGCTTGAGAGGCAACTGATCTTTTAGTGTGATGTAGTAACAAGATCATTCATTAATTTATTCACACTATGCAATAAAGTTTTCATTAAATACAGGCAATGTCAAGAATATATGTATTCTGAGGAATTAAAATAGAAAGCTGACCTTTTGAGATTGGGTTAGTAAATATTTCTCATTTAACCACACTTCACACTATAGCTAAGTATCTTAAATAAAACATGGTTTATGTGTATATTTATCTGTAGAATGGTAAATGAAATGTTCACTTAATGCACTAGCAATTCAGTAGCATGGGGATATTTTTAGAAGTTCATTGTAAAAACCTAAGACATTTGAAAATAAGAAAAAGGCCATTCCATTTAATAGATCTGCTTTTCATGAGAGATATTAAATGTATTTTTCACATGGCAGATTGGATGAACTGTTATCCTGGGCCATTTTGATGCTATCTCACTAGTGTAAAATAAAAAGAGCCTAAATGTAATGCCTAGGTTAAAATAGTCAAACTCTACATTTTATGCTCAACAGAATTTGGAAACTTGATTGTCACACTTCATTTATTGCAGAAGATAATAAGAGAAAAGCATTGACTCCCATACTCTTAATATTTTTATGTCATTGAACCATTTAAATAAGTCAGATTCTATGCATTGGCTAAAACATTAATATATACATAAAAATTCCTTAAGTATGGGAGCTCAAGGGTGAGTAAAGATCAGCAAAGCCTGAATGCCCCTCTTGAGAACCCCTACCACTCCTTATATGGGCTATGAACAGCATTTGTTTTATGCAGCAGGTGGGAAACACCTTGAAATCAAACTAAAGATTTGTTCTATTTTCCTGCCCGGTCCAAGTTTCTGGCAGTGGTGTTAGTGAAACTATTTGGTGTAATATTTTTCCCTTTATATACTCAAATTCATCAGCAGTTGTAAATTCTGGATCTTTGTACAATTTATCAAATAAAGATCTGCAATGTTAAAATGACTTCTAAAAATAGGAAATTCCTCCAGGACTTACAGAAGCAGCTATTGTTTTGGTAATATTTTTGCAAAATTAAGTGCTCAAGTAGCCAGATATTGCAATAAATTCTGGTCTAACACAAAGTACAATAAAAATAATGTAATTTTATTATACGCTATTTTAATTTTTCTCTGATCTTTTTTTCATTTCTCTTAATCTTTCTTGCTCTCTGCTTCTTCCTATTTTTCTCAGTTTTTCTCTGTTATTTTATCTCTCAACTTCTCTCTTTCAAATCTTTGAAATTTGGTATATTTATCCCTAATTTATGTCTGTCTCTGTGTGTGTGTGTATGTGTGTGTGTGCACATTATCCACCTACCTCATACCCCATCTCTCTCTCTTCTTTCTCCAAAAAAATATCTTCATAACCATTCATACCCTCAGGAGATATTCCATGTCTCATCTAAGACATTTCATTTAAGATATTTTACATTGTAAATATCTTTACATTGTAAATATCCTTTATATTGTAAAAGAACTTCCCACTTCTAGTAGGAAAATGCCAGTTACTGAAATTGAAATATTTCCACACATCCTTCTTTAGATAATAAAGAGAAGAAAACCACACATGCCTCAGATGTACAATATAACTAGGAAACAAAATATTGCAAAATTTAGTGTACATGCAAGTGATGAAATGCACCACTCAAATCCATACAGGGAGGTCTGGAGGCCAGGCTAAAACAAAATATCAAGCAGAAACTGAATGGAGAGGATGAGGATGCAGGTACCACTAAGCAGCAGGAAATGGGGATAAAAATCACCCCTAGAGAGGGAGCAACCAGGGAAATATTGAGATCACATCTGAGATCTGAAGGAATCCAAAGGAAGGGAAAGAGGTTTTGTAAGAGACCAGGACCTCAGTCTTAGGAAGGCTTTGCTTCAGGAGAAGTTCACAGAAGGGGTAAAAACATTAAGAAATTGAAAGATAACCATCTCCATAGTAATTAATTGATTCAGAAAATACATATTAAAACCATTGGCTTAAAAGAATAGTTACATAGTCTCAAAGTATTTCCCCATAGGTTAAATGTAAATTAAAAAAGGAAAAATACGGTGTCACCATTTGGTAGACACCACATTAACAACTGAGCAATCAACGTTTTTGTGACCAATAATGGGACAGAATAAGAGAAATCTGATGCTCTCAGAAAACAATGTCACTTCTGTGGTATTCCTGCCAGAAATGCTTGACCTGCATCTAATCCTGATAAAATAATCAGACAAATGTAAATTGAGGAATATTGTCCAAAATATTTGGCTTGTTCTATTAAAAATACCAAGTTAAGAAAGACAAAGAAACTCTTCCAGATAAAGAAAGACTTAAGAGATAAAAAAATAAATGCAATTCATGACCCTGGATGGGATCCTGGATGAGAAAGGGAAGAAGAAAACCAAAACCTGAATTATCTATAAAGACATTTGTGAAAATTTGAATAGTTAATATTTGAAATTTGTTAAAATTTGAAATTAGTTAATATTTCATCAATGTTAAATGTTGAATGTGATAATTATATTTGGTTCACTAAATTCTGACAGAACACAAGATAAAAATAATAATATATTTCTTCCATATGCTCTTTTAATTTCTCTTGTTCTAAGTTTTAGAGATGAAGGGCTATGATACCTGCCAGCTACTTCAGCTGGCTCACAAAATAATAGTAATATTAACAATTTGTCACCTAGGTGATGGGAATATGGCTCTCTAATGTATTATTCTCATTAGTTCTTTGAATTAAAAGTTTAAAAAAAAGGGCACAAGTTTGCTCCCATGTGAATGTGTGTGTTTATTATACCTATTACAATTAGAAAAAAAGAAAATTAAATCTCTACTTATAAATAAGACCTGTATATTTTTGTATACATCTTGTTTGTGTTTATATGAGTAAAGGCTTTACCATTATTTACATCTAGAGGTGGAATATGGATGGATAGATAGGTAGGTAGTTGGATAGATAGATGTTGCACTAAGCATGTGACTTTTTAACTTCAAAAGTATTCAACAAAAATTTCAGAATTGGGGAATAAAATGTCTTAAGGCTCAATAACAATTAAAAATTATCTTGGAAGCAGTTGAACTAAATGGTAAAAATTGACTAATGGGAATAATACAGAGAGATTTGTTCCAGGATGCAAATGAGAATGTTATAGAAAAGACGATTAAAAAAAAACTGAAAAAGGAATGGAAAAGGGGCATAAAAATCTGGTCTGTTTATGTTTTTAAAGAAAGGTCACAACTGAAAAAAATACAGACTAGTCAGAGATATGGAGAGAATTTTCTTGAGGTAAATACAATTCTGAATATATAGATTTTAAGAGCTCTTTACATTCTAGAGTGAATCAATAAAAAATAAATACATATAGACATGTCTTAGAACTCTGTTCTTAACCTCATCTATGTAATCTTGCCCTTAGAAAGGGTAAAAAATGTTACATTATGAGCTATTAGTATGAATGGATTTTTTTTTCATATTTTGACTGGCTTTCACATAATCAGGCGGGAAGAAATTATTCTCTCCACAAGCCTTCTGAATATACAACACTGAAAATAGCTGAGACAAGATTCTGTCCCAACTATCTTTGTTTCAGTAATACATTTCCTAAGATAATAATCCTGAGAACCGAGAAATTGTCCCTTGATGTGTAATATATATAGTTTCATTTAGGCCCGTTTTCTATTGTTCTATCTCTGCTGAAGACAAATGAGAACTGATCCGACAGCTGAAGACTTCCTGAAGTACCCTTTAGCCTTCTAGTTCCAGGTTTTTAATCTCAAACTTTATACACCACTGGAATATTTTGAGACAAAATAAACAATCCACTTACTGTATCTGCAAATACCAATAAGAAAAGATTGACAATAAAAACCTCATTCATCATTTCTAGGGAATATTTTTAAAATTATGACTTTCCATGAACTCAAATAAACATGAAAAACAAAAATTACTTGGTTCAAAGTACAAAAGGATCCTTTAACCTTACATACAGATTAGAGCTGGAGGCTGTCCTGAAAAGACAGAGGTGAAGATAGCCACTAACATTTTTTTTTAAACAAAGGATTTGGTCAGGAAAAGAAAAAAAACAAGCTATTAGGTGCCAATGTATATCCTTTTCATTCTTTTATTATTTTCCCCTTTGGATCTTATCAAATGAATGTGACTTCATCTCTGTTCAGTGTGCTGTAGTTTCCAATGATTCAATGAAAGTGGACTGTAAGAGTCATGCAGCTGAAAAGAATGAGACACCATTTCATTTTTTCTCCTCACTAGATTTATTTTACCCAAATCTCCTCTAGAGTTTTCATAAAAGCCTTTGGCAGAAATACACAACTCTTAGGAGAGCCATAGTGCTTTTCTACATCTCCACCATGGTGTTCATAAACAATTTTCATATGTGAGCATAGACTATTTGCCGTCTGTTGTTTTCCAGTTCTGAAGTTAAAATTTAATTACCAACACAACTTAAGTTTGCATGTTTTCAGTTCTTCTCCACCATTCTTTCTGGTGTTTTATACAGAGACCTTGTACCTGAGGAAGACGAACACCCAGGTCTAATTAAGAAAACCACCACTCATCAAAAATATTTTTCAGAGTAGTTTTTTGTTTTTAATTGCTTTACTGGGACACAACTAATAGACATTAAACTTCAATATATATATAAAGTGTAAAATTTGATTAAAATTTTATGTGTATACATATGAAAAACCATCACTATGATCAAGATAAGTAATGTATTTATCATCCTCAAACAATCTTTATGCCTCATTAACAATCTCCCTTCATAACTGTCCTGCATTCCTGGACAACTGCTGATCTTCTGTCACTATCGATCAAGTTGCATCTTGTGGTTTTATATAAATGAAGTCATATACTAGGTATTCTTTCTGTGTCCTTTCACTCAACTTAATTATTTTCGAATTCACACACATTGTTGCAAATATCAATATTTTATTCCTTTTTATGATTGGGTGGTATTCCGTTGTATGAACATCCACAGTTTTTCAATCTATTTGCCTCTTTTGCATAATTCTTAATGCAATTAGGTTTTTCCTAGTTGTTGGCTATTGTAATTAGAACTCCTATGATTATGTGTATGGGTCTTTATAAACATATGGCTTCATTTATCTTAGGCATATCTCTAGAAGTGGCACAGTTTGGTAATATGGCAGGTTTAATGTTAAACTTTTCCAGAAATTATCAAACGTTTCAAAAAGATTATTCTATTTCACATTCCCACTAGCAGTGTATGAGAGTTCCGATTGCTCCAACCATACCAACAATGGGTATGGTAAGTCATTTCAATAGTATCTGTTCTAATTGCTTGTAGAGGTGTCTCATTGGATTTAAATTTGCATTTCCTAATAACTAATGATCTTGAAGATTTTTTCTTCTGTTTATTTTCTGTCCATATAGACTTTTTAATAAAGTGTTTGTTCAGAACTTTTGCCCATTTTTATATTAAAAAACACGTTGTTGGAAAAGTTATGCTTTTATTTTCATAAATTTAACAATATTTTATATTTTGATGAAATCTTTGACTAGCACATTAGTTAGATATGTATAATCTGGTTCTTAAATATTTGAAGATTTTCCAGATATATTTCTGTTATTTATTTTTAATTCCATGTAGTCAGAAAACACACTTTGCATAACTTGCTGTCTTTTAAATTCTTTGAGAATTATATTTTGATACAGATTATGGTCTATTTAAATTAGTGGTTTGAGTACACTTCAAAAGCATGAATATTCTCCTTTAGTCTGTTGGAGTGTTCTATAATTATGAACTGGGTCAAATTTTTTATTAGTCTTTTATATTCTAGCTTGATCTTCTGTCTGCTTGTTTTTATCAATTATTGATTGAAAAGTGTTAAAATATCCAGTTATCACTGTAGATTTGTCTATTCCTCCTTGCAGTTCTGCCAAGTGTTGCTTCATGTGTCTTGAAGCTTTGTTATTAGGGACATAAACACAGTTGTTATGTCTTCCTGATTAATTTACAACATTATCATTGTAAATATGTCCTGTGTTGCCTTAGAAATATTTTACACTCCAAAATCTACCTTGCCTGATATGAACATAGCCACTGCAGCTTTCTTTTAATTAGTGATAACATGGTATATCACTCCCTTTTCTTTTACTTTTAACCTATCCTTGTTTTATAACAAGAGGTAGATTTCTTGTACATAGCACATAAGTAGATTTTGCTTTTTCATCCAGATACTGCTTTTCAATTGGTTGGTTAATTATTTACTTTTAATATCATTATTGATATGGTTCAATTTAAATATACCAGCTTACTATTTGTGCTCTTTCTGTCTCATTTATTCTTTGTTTTCTTTCCTCCTTTACACCTTTTTAAAAAATTATCTTTTGACTTCTGGGAAGATGGCGGTGTGAGCAGGGCGGCAGAAATCTCCTCCCAACACTATATTTATCTACGAAAACACAGAAAATACATCTATTCCTAAAAGAGAGACGAGAATACACAGGAAAGCACACAGCGTGCAGCTACACCCGAGGGCACTCGGCACCCCAAGAGGCGGGTAAGATATGGAGCCGCGACCCGGCGGGACCCGAGCCCTCCCCCACCCCAGCGCACCGGCGGGAGGAGAGGATTCAGAGCCGGGAGGGAGTGGAGGTGCACCCGGCGAAGGAGCCAGCCCCGGTGATCTGCGCGGGGAGTGCTGACCCACATTGCACAGTGCAGCGGAGATTGGAGAGACAGAGGGGCAGGATCTGAGCGGGGAACGCGCCAGGGGGCTTGCAGCCGGCTCCGGGAAGGAAAAAAAAAGTGCGTGCTTTCCTCAGCGGTCTTAAAGAGACAGGAGCCCAGCGGAGGAGCCGGATCGCCCCAGCACACTCAGCCCAGCAGGCTGGGAGTCCCGGGGAGTTTCAGACGCCTTAGCTGGCGACTGAGGAAGCGCAGCCATACTTAACACTTCTCACTGAGATCAACAGCCTCCTACCCGTTCCCATCCCTGCCAGAGCGATAAAGGGCCCTGCGGAGCGCCACAGTCACAGCTGTGGAATAGTGGGGCAATAGCGCCACCTAGAGCATTCCCACAGAATCTACGTCCGGTGGGCTTTTTTTTTTGTTTTTTTGTTTTGTTTTGTTTTTGTTTTTTCATTTCTTTCTTTTTTACTTTTTTTTTCTCTTTTTTTTTCTTCTCTTTTTAAAGTCTTAAAGAGCCCAGCTGACATACGTGGCAACTATCAGTGACCAATTATATAGCCATGAAAAGACAGAGGAATATGCTTCAGACAAAATCGACCAGACAACCCCAGAGAGGGAGTCTGAAGGGATGGAAATGCACAGCCTCCCTGAAAAAGAATTCAGAATAAAAGTCATAACCATGCTGATGGACCTACAGAGAAATGTGCAAGAGCTGAGGGAGTAAGTGAGGGAACTGAGGAAACACAATGCAGAAATCAGACAAGCGATCAATGGGCTAAACAGCAGAATGGATGAGATGCAAGAGACTGTTAATGGAATAGAAAACAGAGAACAGGAGTACAGAGCAGCTGAGGCAGAGAGAGATAAAAGGATTTCTAGGAATGAAAGAATATTAAGAGAACTGTGTGACCAATCGAAACAGAACAATATTCGCATTATAGGAGTACCAGAGGAAGAAGAGAGAGAAAAAGGGATAGAAAGTGTCTTTGAAGAAATAATTGCTGAAAACTTTCCCTCGCTGGGGAAGGAAGTAGTCTCGCAGTCCACCGAAGCTCATAGATCTCCCAACACATGGGAACCAAGGAAGACAACACCAAGACACATAATAATTAAGATGGCAAAGATCAAAAATAAAGACAGGGTATTAAAGGCAGCTAGAGAGAGAAAAAAGATCACCTACAAAGGAAAACCCATCAGACTATCATCAGACTTCTCAACAGAAACCTTACAGGCCAGAAGAGAATGGCATGATATATTTAACGTTATGAAAAAGAAGGGCCTCGAACCAAGAATATTGTATCCAACACGATTATCATTTAAATATGATGGAGGGATTAAACAATTTCCAGACAAATGAAAGTTGAGAGAATTTGCATCTCATAAACCACCACTACAGGATATCTTAAATGGACTGCTCTAGATGGAAGCACACCTAAGGCTAAAAAGATGTCACCAGAGAAAAAAAATCATAGCAAAGAAAGCAGACCATCCAAATACCAACTAAAGGCAAAGAATAAAAAACCTATTATAGAAAGAATGGAGGAGGAGGAATAAGAAGGGAGAGAAATAAAGAAACATCAGACAGTGTTTACAATAACTTAACAAGAAAGATAAGTTAGATTGTTAGATAGTAAAGAAGCAACCCTTGAACCCTTGGTAACCACGAATCTAAAGCCAGCAATGGCAATAAGTACATACCTATTAATAATCACCCTAAATGTAAATGGACTGAATGCACCAATCAAAAGACACAGAGTAACAGAATGGATAAAAAAGCAAGACCCATCTATATGCTGCCTACAAGAAACTCACCTCAAATCCAAAGATATATACAGACTAAAAGTGAAGGGATGGAAAAAGATATTTCATGCAAACAACAAAGAGAAAAAAGCAGGTGTTGCAGTACTTGTATCAGACAAAATAGACTTCAAAACGAAGAAAGTAGCAAAAGATAAAGAAGGACATTACATAATGATAAAGGGGTCAGTCCAACAAGAAGATATAACCATTATACATATATATGCACCCAACACAGGAGCGCCAGCATATGTGAGACAAATACTAACAGAATTAAAGGAGGAAATAGACAGCAATGCATTCATCTTAGGAGATTTCAACACACCACTCACTCCAGAGGACAGATCAACCAGACAGAAAATAAGTAAAGACACAGAGGCACTGAACAACACACTAGAACAGATGGACCTAACAGACATCTACAGAACTCTACACCCAAAAGCAACAGGATACACATTCTTCTCAAGTGCACATGGAACATTTCCAGAATAGACCACATACTAGGCCACAAAAAGAACCTCAGTAATTTCAAAAATATTGAAATCCTATCAACCAACTTCTCAAATCACCAAGGTATAAAACTAGAAATAAATTTTAGAAAGAAATCAAAAAGGCTCACAAATACATGGAGACTTAACAACACTCTCCTAATTAATCAATGGGTTACTGACCAAATCAAAACAGAAATCAAAGAATATATGGAGACTAATGACAACAACAACACAAAGCCACAACTTCTGTGGGACACAGCAAAGGCAGTTCTAAGAGGAAAGTATATTACAATCCAGGCCTATTTAAAGAAGGAAGAACATTCCCAAATGAATAGTCTAAAGACACAATTACTGAAATTGGAAAAGAAGAACAAATGAGGCCCAAAGTCACCAGAAGGAGGGACATAATAAAGATTAGAGAAGAAATAAATAAAATTGAGAAGAATAAAACAATAGAAAAATCAATAAAACCAAGAGCTGGTTCTTTGAAAAAATAAACAAAATAGATAAACCCCCAGCCAGACTCATTAAGAGAAAAAGAGAATCTACACACATAAACACAATCAGAAATGAGAAAGGAAAAATCATGACGGACCCCACAGAAATACAAAGAATCATAAGAGAATATTATGAGAATCTATATGCTAACAAGCTGGGAAACATAGAAGAAATGGACAACTTCTTAGAAAAATACAACCTTCCAAGACTGACCAAGCAAGAAACAGAAAAACTAAACAGACCAATCACCAGCGATGAAATCAAATTGGTAATCAAAAAACTACCCAAGAACAAAACCCCCGGGCCTGATGTATTCACCTCTGAATTCTACCAGACATATAGAGAAGAAATAACACCGATTCTCCTTAAAGTTTTCCAAAAATAGAAGAGGAGGGAATACTTCCAAACTCATTCTATGAAGCCAGCATCACTCTAATACCAAAACCGGGCAAAGACCTCACCAAAAAAGAAAATTACAGACCAATATCCCTGATGAACGTAGATGCAAAAATACTCAACAAAATATTAACAAACCGAATTAAAAAATACATCAAGAGGATCATACACCATGATCAAGTGGGATTCATCCCAGGGATGCAAGGATGTTACAACATTCGAAAATCCATCAACATCATCCACCACATCAACAAAAAGAAGAACAAAAAACACATGATCATCTCCATAGATGCTGAAAAAGCATTTGACAAAATTCAGCATCCATTCCTGATTAAAACTCTCAACAAAATGGGTATAGACGGCAAGTACCTCAGCATCATAAAGGCTATATATGACAAACCCACAGCTAACATCATACTTAACGGCGAGATGCTGAAAGCTTTTCATCTAAGATCGGGAACAAGACAGGGATGCCCACTCTCTCCACTGTTATTCAACATAGTACTGAGGTCCTAGCCACAGCAATCAGACAAAACAAAGACATACAAGGCATCCAGATTGGTAAAGAAGAAGTCAAATTGTCACTATTTGCAGATGACATGATACTGTACATAAAAAACCCTAAGATTCCATTCCAAAACTACTAGAACTA
>JAVSCE010012840.1:0-56117 GCA_032199065.1 Smutsia gigantea
AACTCTACAAAAGTGGGCAGAGAGATGGGCACTTCTGGAATTTAAAAAAAAACCCACTTCATCAATAGGAAGATGAGGCATGTTGACAATTTCTGAGCATTATTTTAAGCAGACATTTGCACCTGTGCTGTCATTTTCTATAATTAAAGTATTCCTCATTTTGAGCCTTCATGGGTGCAGTTTGCTTTCTCCTTATACAGATCCTGGCTTTCCCTGTCTTGAGGATGGCCTGTGACGAAGCCAGAGTATAATTCAGAAGTGGGTAACCCAGGAGAGGAGGGGGCAGAGGCAGCCCTGATTTCAGGATCGAGGGCAGCAGGGCCATGTGAAAGGACAGCCATTTCCTGTCCAGACTCTGTACCGTGGTCTAGGGTGTAGGTCCTGGAACCCAGCCTCTACCAACAACTCTTTAAGATTCCTTTTCAGCTTAGTTGGCCAGAAATATTTAGACTCTTGAGCAGAAATATCTTGAATAGAAGGTAAAATGGTAGTTTGTTCACATATTCTTTTTTCACTCTCTTTTAAAAGGAAAGAATTACCTGAGCATCTGGCCAGGAGATGGTAGTCACTCTTGATTTGGGTTAGGATTCACTCAAAACATATGCGATTTGCAAAACCATATAGTGAACAGAAGTATGCAGTTCTTCCAAAGTCACAGAGAAGAGTGGAAGATGGAGAAGGGATCTGATCGCAGAGGCCAGGTGGCCCTCGTGACTCAGATTGTGCTCCATCCCACCCACTCTTCTTAAGGGAGTGTGTCCTCCATTGTTTGACCTGCTCGCCACTTACAGTTAAGCCTTAATCAAGGAACTCACTCCTCCTGTGAGCGCCCCAACTCCTGTCTAGAGCACCACCTCCAGAAATGAGAAGAGACTGAGCCTTTAACCTCCTTTGTGGCATCTTTATTTTCTACTGGTCCATGAATAATGTGAGCGTGGGTCAGGAAACTCTGCTGCACAGAAGCACTTCACTGGGTGTGTGGACATGAAGGGGCAAGAGTGGCAATTCCAGGCCAGCTTCCCCCAGGGGCTTATGGTCCAAGCCCACAACCAGAGGGTACTCTGGGCAGGACCGTGCAGCGCAGACTCTGGGGAGTGCGGACAAGGACCAGTCACAACAGGGAACTACAGCCTGGTATGAGTTTATTGGCTTCTGGCCTCACGCTCCTGTTTGATGAAGTTGATTAACCCATTGGTGGAAGAATCGTGAGAGGTCACTGGGCTGCTGCCATCAAGCTCAGGCTCAATTTTCTTAGCCAGCTGCTTTCCCAGCTCCACTCTGCCACAAGAGGAGAAAGAACGATATGAGGAAGGTTCCAGCATTGCTAGTGAGATCCAGCAGCCAATCCAGAGGCGTTCCCCACCTTCCCTGTGAGTCAGCAACTCACCCCCACTGGTCAAAGCTGTTGATGTCCCAGATGACGCCCTGGACGAAGATCTTGTGCTCATACATGGCTATAGAGGTGGCAGACGGTGCACGTTAGGGCTCTTCCAGCCTAGTCCAACCTACCCTGGGCCAAGACCTTCCCGCTCACTCACCAATCAAGGTTCCAAGAATGAATGGTGTGAGTTTGGTGAACACAATAGAGTTGGTTGGGCGATTTCCTTCAAAGACCTTCAGAAAACACCCAGCAATGTCCCCCGATTAGTTGTGATCTCCAAATCCTCAGAAGGGTGGTGCACCCTGCCCCACAGGCTGGCATGTGCAGGCCTGTGCGGACAGCCCCTCGTACTGTGCACACCGAGCCCCTGCCTGTTTACCCGTTTATTCCAACTCCAGGACGCCACCTGAAGCCCACTTCTGAGAAGTGCTCACCTTGTGTGGCAGCAGCTTCTCAATGTCCTCTGGACTCTTTCCTCCGACCTGGAGCTCCTTCTGGGCCTCCTCTGTTGACTTTCCCCTCATCAGGGCCTCAGTCTGGGCCAAGAAGTTGGCCAGGAGGATCTGACAAGAGGGACATCCAGTGCTGCTTGGAAGCCCTGCCTGAGCTTCAGGCGGAGGACCAGACAGCTTGGCACTTCCCAGGAGGGGTTATTCGCAGCCTGGACTGGGCTGCCAGCCCCCGACTCTAGAGCTCGGCTGGAGCAAGGGGGTCTGCAGGACGCATCCAGTGACACCAGAGAGCAGGCAACAAGGGTGACTACCCTTGAAGGAGTACACACCACATGCCAAGGCCCCTGCTAAGAACTTGAGTGGATCCTGAGGGGAGAGGCATCATCTCTCTTTTCAAGTTGGGGTCAGTTTCCCCAGAACAGCGCACAGTTGCAGAATAATGGACCGGAGGAATCAGAATGCAAAGCCAGGGGTCTGACTCCAAAGCTTTTGCCCACAGTAACGCATGCTCTGTATACCCAAGATAGGGTGCCATCAATCCTCAAGGACTTAGGTTAGAAGACAGATGGCTGCTGTGCCAGACAGGGCCTTGCCCCGTGATCTTTGGCCCCTGCTGTACCGCCTGTGTATGTCATAATACACGGCAAAGGGATTGTACCAGTGCAATTAAGGTTATGGACTTAAGATAGGGAGATTATGCAGGTGGGCCCAATGTAATCCGTTAAAAGTAGAAGAGGAAAAACAGAAGGCAAATAAGTCAGAGATGCAACAGAAGGGACAGGAGAGGATTGAAGCTTGAGAGGGACTCAACCCACCACTGCCGGTACTGAGACGGAGGGGACCACAAGCCAAGGTGGCTTCCAGAAGTTGAGAATGACCCCAGCCATCAGCAAGGAAACTGGACCCAGGTCCTAATGGAATAGAGGTCCAACAGAGCCTGCTAGACTTCAGGCCCACAAAAATCGAGATAATAAATGGGAGTTGTTATAAGCCACTTATAAGTTGTTATAAGTTTGTGGTGACTTTTTATGGCAGGAATAGAAAAGTAGTGTAACTGCCGACCAATGCACGAGGTCCTTGGAGGCCTGTGTGCGATGCGAGCCCGAGGAAGTCTAAGGAGGGGCGGGATGGGGTGCTTACCTTGTGATGCAAACCATTCCTTATCGGATGCTGGGTCTGGACCGGGATGAGGAAGTCACAGGGTATCATCTTGGTGCCTGGGAAGGGCACCATGGTCACCCAGGCACCTACCCCAGCCTATGAGCCACCCACAGGGCCTGCAGGAGAGCACAGGCCTCACGGAGAAGTCTGCTGGAGGGCCCTCCCCATCGCCAGCCACACCCTGCCCAGGCCACACGGGCCCTACCTTGGTGGATGAGCTGGTAGAAGGCATGCTGGCCATTGGTCCCTGGCTCCCCCCACACAATGGGGCCCGTCTGGTGGTCTACCCGACTGCCAGACTTGGTGATGTACTTCCCATTGGACTCCATGTCACCCTGGAACAGACAGAAACTCAGCCCTCTACCTCCAAGTCTTGCTCCTGCACCCACTGTGCCAAAACCCTGTCTGGGACGCACCGGGCATACCTGGCCTGGCCCGTGAGGTGTCCACAGCCATGAGCCTTTTATCTTCCCTCCCTCAGCTGTGAGGACACAGACTCACAAACTCTGGCTCAGACCGCTCGGCAAGGACCATGACCAAGAGCAGGAAGGTATGGAGGCCCAGGGAAGACCTCCTAAGAGCAGAAATTCATCACAAAATCTTCACCTGATGTCTTTAGTGAGAGGCCGCTGTCACCTCAACTAGATGCCAGGGCTTGGGGGCCTCGGCCCCTCCTTTAGTCACGGGTTCCCCTCCCGGTGCTGGTCAGTCTGCTGTGCCTGCCCGGGGGTTGCAGGGCAGAGCCTGGGTTTGTGCTAAACACAGCAGGCACAGAGGTGGAAGGGCTGCCTGCACCCAGGAAGAGGAGAGGGGCTACTCAGCCTCTGGAGATTGCAGGTGGGGTTGTGAGTGTTCTGCAGAGACACCACAGATAGGGGGTGAACTTGCCTTTCGGAGGGACAAAGCAGCGCAAACTGTGGGGATCCAGGCCTGTGGCCTCACCCTACTGCAGGCACCCATAATGATGCCCAAGGAAAAAATGACCCAGCTGAGACACATGCCCTGAGCCAGCCCAGGGCCTGATGCCGCCATGATACCCAGGCATGTCCCCCCCTTGGCAGTCACATTCAGCTGACGCTCAGATCGAACAGAGCCTGACTACAAAGATTCACCACGAGATGGATGCAGAGGTGGGCCTTGGCCATGCCCAAGGGTGATGAGGTTAAAGCCCCAGGAGCAGCAAGGACCTGGGCACCAGGGCTCGTGAGCCTCCTACCCCCAGCAGGCCCTGCTGGCCCCAGGGCCTGGCCTGGCAGCTGTACCTGCTGGAAGTAGGCAGCAAAGCGGTGCAGGTACTGGTCGTAGGGCAGCATGGCCTGCGTCTCACACCCAAAGCAGTTGATGTACCAGATACCCAGCAGAGCCAGCAGGACGGGGGCGTTCTTCTCCAGGGGTGTCGTGCGGAAGTGCTGGTCCTGGAATGAGAGCAGGAGCTGAGCGACCACCCAGGAGAGCAGAGGGGAGGGAGGGGCAGAGAGCTAGACCGACCACGTGCCTCCGGCCGGCGCCTGGCAAAGAATGCCGGCCTCAGCACTTACCATCCAGTGAGCCCCTGAGAGCAGCTGTTCAAAGTTGTCAAATCCTGCAACACGAAAGCAACGTCAACAGAAATGCTCATGCCCTGTGCCCTCCTGGCAGTGCACACAGCATCTTCTGGAACCAGATAAGTGCTGGATGTTGCCAGAAGAAACAGGACCTGGAAATAGTCGGCCCTGAGTGCAAAGACGGCTCTAACTTCATCTTGCCTGGGAAACGAACAGGACAGCAGTGGTGAGGAGCAAAGAGAGACCAATCTACAAACCCACCACAACAACACGGCCCTCCCTTCCTGACCTCAAAGACATATTCCAGCCAAGAGCAGAGGCCAGTGGCCAGTGAGGACAGGAAGGTGTTCGGAGACACGAGATCCCACCCAACTTTAGGCTGCAACACTGTCTTCCAAGACCGAAACACACACACTCACCCACGTGCAGAGCAATGGAGAGTCCGATGGCTGACCAAAGCGAGTAGCGTCCTCCTACCCACTAGGAGAGACAGGAACGGGTGCTGAAGAAGGATTGGGATACCCCGCCCCCCTCCCTCCTGTCACAAAACTTGCCCCCTGAGAACAATACTCTTCCACAGGTGCAGCTCTGAGGGCCTGCACCCAACACATCTCTGGAAAGCAAGACAGCAGGCCAGGCTCTGGCAACTCTGGGCTGACCAACAGGGTAGATTACACATGGGACTAATCAGAGCCACAAGACAACTGAACAACTTACCATGGCTAGCCCAGCCTCTTCAGACAATGACAGGCCCAGACCCTCACACCTGTGCCAGGTCCGGCCTCCTGGGACACCGACAGTGCCAGAGCCTCACACCTGTGCCAGGCTTGGCCTTCTGGGACACCGACAGGTCCGGTGCCTCAAACCTGTGCCAGGTCCGGCCTCCTGGGACACCAACAGGGCCAGAGCCTCACACCTGTGCCAGGTCCGGCCTCCTCAGACACCAACAGGCCCACCGCCTCATACCTCTGCCAGGCCTGGTCTCCTCTGACTCAGACAGACCTAATGCCTCCTACCTGTGCCACGTCTTGCTTCCTTAGACAGACACTGACACACCCACTACCTCATACCTGTGGTCCAGCTCTGAAAACTGACAGACCCAGTGCCTCATACTGTGACTAGCCCACCTCCTTGGGCACTGACAGACCCAGCACCTTGGAGCTGTACCCCAGGACACCCACCTCAGACACTGATTGACACAATGCCTCATAACTGGGTCTGGCCTTGCCCCTTCTGACATGGGCAGACCCAGGGCCCCTTATGCATGGTTAGCTCTGCCTCCTGGGACACTGCCAGGCCCAGTGGGTTAGATGTGGTCTTGACCTATCTTTTCACCCTCGGGCCCAAGACACACCTAGGCTTACCATCCACACTGTGCCTTCTCATGTCACACTCCAGACTCCACTTTGTATCATCAGAATCCTCAGAGCTCCATTTATATCTTCCTAACAACTATTTACAGAGCACCTACCATGTTCCTAGCATAGGCAACAGAAGTAGTCCCTGGAGGAGAGAGACGTAGATGAAATCATCATGTCAATAAATGTGAAAATGAGATAAAGTGCTTGGGAGAAAGGAAATACAGTACTGAAACCAGTTATAAAAGGAATGTGAGGGGTGCTAGAGCCTGGATCTGAAGAATGAGCAGGCATTACCAGGGAAACACTGAGGGAGAAGCATTCCAGCAGCCAGAATAGCATATAAAAGGTCCTGTGGCAAGAGCAGCCTTTTTCAACTGTGAGAGAATTACACCCCACAGAGAATGACTCAATTCAGTGACTTCTCAGTTCTCCCAAGGGTAGTACTTTTCTGGACATATAGGAGAGATGCTGATTCCTTACATCTAATTGATGTCTTGGGGCATTAGGGCTTAATTCTCTACTGGAAGCAGGAGGAGGCACAACACAATGTAGAAGATGGAGGAAGGAGTGAGGACTGGAGGGTAGAAGCTGAGAGGCATGGCTGGAGAACCAAGAAGGATGCAAGTGAGGTGAGAAGGGAAGCAGCAGACAACTTCGGAGTCCTAGTGGTCACCCAGAGAACACCGCTGCGCTGGATGGGCGAGCACCAAGGCCTGACTCGGGAGCTCCCATCAGACAGGATGAACCGGAAGAATGGAATCAAGCTTGCCCTGGAGGTTTCTGGCTCGGTCCTTTCACTGGAAAGGGCCTAGATTTGGGGGAACCTTACCTGACAGACGGTCACACAGGGCCACACATGCCTGACCTAGGCTCTCAGATCTCAGCTGACTCAATTCTGGAAACTGGACTAAGCAGCCAGTCAGCCTTCAGGCTGACAGATTCTAAGCTGCTGACCTGGACTGAGGCCAGGTCGTCAGGCCTCACTTTTGGGAGAGCCCAGCAATGCCTATGTCTGACTTGAGCCTCTGACACCCTAGCTTGCAGACACAGGTCTCTAGGCCTCGCCTATACCCGCCATGGGCCTCTAAGATCACACCTTACAGGTGTAGCTCCTCAGTCAGTTCGACATTCTGTATCTCACCTGCCCAGGGCCTTGACCTCATTTTATCTAACCAGGTATAATCCTACCTTTTTCCTCATCTGGGTAACTCAGATCCTGTGCCACCAACCCCAGGCCAACACCTTTGATTGGTTATACACCCTCAGACCTCTGTAATACCCTGAGCTCCGCCCATCACACCTGACCAGGGTGCCGAGACCAGGTGGTTGGCTCATGGCTTTCTATCCATTCTACCCGATCCCAAGGGTTCTTGAGCTCTCCCCAGGCAGACCCACATACACATGCCTAGGCTGCCTCCGGTTTTCCCTTGATGACGGCCCGTTACCCACCTACTGTGCTGATCCTACCACCAAAGATCCCACCTGTGTCTGACTCACCTCCTCAGGTCTCTCCAGCCACACCAGATATATTTCTGGGCTAGATCTTGCCTACTAATTTCACCCAAGAAGGCCAGGAATGCCAATTTATACCTGGAGCCAAGTGGCAAGAACATAAAGATTACATTTATGTACCACTGCCATGTGACCCTGGATCGACAGACTCACCAATAACGCCTGCTCCAGGCACGGGTGCAAGGCCTCCCCTGGGGGGACAGCTCTGCTTGTATGTGTTCTACTGCAATACCTCAGACTGCAGGGTTATGGACACACCTGTCAGAGACAGGCAGGCTCCAGACCACACAGGGATAGACCAGGTCTACATACCTGTCTGTGCCTGACGTTGACTCCTTGTCTCAAGTGACAGACCCAGGCTCACCTCTCCAAGCCCACCTCAGTCTCCGCACACCTTCCCGAGTGACCCAGCTTTATCTACGTGGGCCTGACCGTGGCTTCCAGGCCCCACTTGAGAGACCCAGGTCTGTATCTTGTGTCTGACGCAGCTCTTCATACTTTGCACACACGACCCAATGCTAACAACCCCTGCTTAGCCTGGGGCTGAGAAGCCTCACACCTCAGGCAGTGTGACCCTTCCTGCACACCTGTGTTCCAGACCCCACCTGAACATGCGGTTCTACCTACCTGTGACTGACCCATGTTCCCTAGGCCTAAACTGTAAGACCTGGGTCAACACACCTAAGCCAGAACCGTGCTCCAAGGACTTTACTTGCAAGACCCAGGTTGCAGACCTCTGGCTCCAAAGTCCTTGCTGAGAAAGCCACATCTACCTATTTGTGTCTAATTTAGGGTCTACGGACCTCCTACGAGCCCGTGTTTTTCCTACCTAAAGAAAAACCTAGTGTTGTGGGCCTGACCTGGGAGGCTACTCAGTCCACTTCAGGCCTCGCCACGAAGCCCCAGGTGTCCGTACCTTTGCCTGAATCCAACGTCTGAAAAAGCCAACATGATCCGCCTACACTCAACCCGACTCCTTAGGCTTCCTCGAGACCAGTACACTTGGCAGACAGGCTTTGCCTACCTGCCTCTCCTCTGACCCTGGCTCCTCAGACCACAGCGTGCAGGCCGGATCTGCCTACTTACCTGCCCCTGGCTCCTTACACCACGGCTGGTGGGCCCGCACTACCTACCCATGTTTGACGCTAGGTCCTCAGGCTCCTGGTGGGCTAGCTTGGCAGACCTGTACATGCTCTGGCTCCTTATACTGCAGCTGTACGTGATCCTGGGTCCTTATACTGTACCTCATGGGCCAGTTCTGCCCACCTGTCTCTGACCCTCGCTCTTCCAAGCACACACAGTGAGCCAGCTCTGCCTACCTGTGCTTCACCTTGACTCCTTAGACTACACCTACCTGTGGCCTGACCTCGGGTCCTCAAACCATACCTGGTCGGCCAGCTTTGCCTACATGTGCTTGACCATGGCTCCTGAAACCTCACCTGACAGCCCAGCTCTGCCCACCTGCCTCTGACCATGGCTCTTCCAACTGCACCTGGTGGGCCAGCTCTACCTACCTGTGCTTGACCCCGGCTCCTCAGATCACACCTGGTGGGCCAGCCCCACCCACCTGTGCTTGACCCCGGCTCCTCAGACCTCACCTGGTGGGCCAGCCCCGCCCACCTGTGCTTGACCCCGGCTCCTCAGATTCAGAATACAAACCAGGGCCTGACCTCAGCAGCTCAGACCTTACCTGTTGGAGACTCAAAAGTACAATATCTTACCTCAAGTCCTCCAACCTCCCCTGAGGGACCTGCCCTACATACCTGAGCTAGAACCAGAATTCATACACCTTCCAGATGGATACAGCTTTCCGTCCCTTTACCTGACTCCAGCTTTTCAGCCTTTCCCCAGGGTTCTTACGGAGTCTCCAGGACCATCACCCTCTGTGCCACCAGAACTGCTCAGACCTCAGCTGAGGACAGAGTTCTGACCCGGACCTGATCAAGGGCTTCTAGTCCTCACCTGTTAGATCCGACTCTGTCTCTGCCTATCTTCGGCTCCAGTGCTCTTACCTGGCCAGTCCAACCTACATGTGCCCGATCTTGGCTGCTCGGGCCTCCCTTAGTTGTACCCACCTTGTCTCATTCCAGCTCCTGAGACTTCAGACAGACGTGGCTCCACAGAGCACCCTCCGCAGACGCCACTTCAGACACTTCCCTCAGACCTGACACATTCCTCCTGCTCACCTCAACCCGCGGGAAGCCTGGCGAGAGCCCACTGGAGCAGGTGTCTGAGTGACGGGGGCCTTGGACATCTCATCCTGGAGACAGGGGCCTCTAGACCTTCACCTACCAGGAGCCCCAGACCACACCTTACCCATGGAGCTCCTTAGTCCACCTGTCTGTTCTTCACCTGCCCCAGACCTCACTCCCCAGTCTTCAGCTTTTATAACCTGCCTTACCCCTGGCCTCCTCAAACCCCACCCCAGCCAGCACACAATGCCACAGGCCACTCCTTGGGCTGGTCATGGATCCTGAGAGGCCTCTGCAATACCCTGAGCTCTGGCCATCACGCCTGGTCAGGATGCTGAGAACCAGGGTGGCTGACCTGGCTCAGGGGAATCTCCTAGGTCTGCCTAGGCCCGAGTCTAATCGCCTGGTGAGCGCTCAGCATCCACTGCCTGAGGCTCACTGTCCAGCGCCTACAGCTGCTCCACGCCACAGACCTAAACCTCGACTCCCCGCCCCAGGTTAAGTACCTGACATGACTGGCTCCTCAGACCGCAGCTAACAGAATCGTGTCTAAATACCGTGTCCCTCGAGAATTCAGAGGCCCGCCCTGTACCTGTCTGGTTCCTCTTCAGACCTCACCAGCCCAATTACTCCGGCTGAGCCTGCCTCTGAAAGACCCCCCAGTTCCCACCGTACCTCTGCCGACCCCAACGCAGGCGGCTGCCCCAGAACTGACCCTAACCGACCAGGCCTCACCACATATACCCACGTGTCAGATTGGACTCTTCTGATCTTACCTTGGAGCCAGCACGGCATCCCTACATCTGTTCTCACCCCTGTATCTCACCTGACACCCTAGCTCCAGGAATTTCATCTGTCCCTGTCCCTGGCTGCACAGATGTCACTCCTCGATTCAGCAATATAACATACCTTTAGTGACCAGGCAGGCCCTCCTCCAGCCCCTGTGGTACACAGTGTGTCAGGCCTGGCCCAAGGAGGCCTCAACGGTGCCCACCGCCAATCATGCCCCCATGTTCGGGTGCACGACTATGATTCCAGGCCGTACCCCGGAGATCCAGGCCGCTCCCTAAGCCACAGTCCAACTCATCTCTGCACGCCTGCCTGCTGCAGGCAAGGAGAGCCCACACGGGGCCCAGGTCTGCTCTGAGGGGCTCCCTGGTTAGCAGGGGCACCCACATGTCCCTGACGGCCACCTGCTCAGGCTCCAGGTCCCAGGGAGGAGGTGGAAGGTACCTGCCTCCTTTATCAGGCATGCAACATTTGTTAGAAGCTCTCTCAACCGGGTTTCCTCATCTGAGCCACAGGACGCAAAAAATGATTTGAGTGACTTCTCAATTCTTCCAAGGATGGTACATAACTAGTCCCATTCTAGAAAGAAGTTACCTCATTACACGCAAGAGATCCCTTAGGCATTAGGGCTTAATTCTCTCCCAGACTCCAAGGCTTCTGAAGGTTACATCTGTGGGTAACTGCCACCAAGGAAGAGCTTCCAGTCTGAGGGCCTGGCAGCCCCCATGGGAACACCGAGACAGTGCCCTCTTTGGTGCCCTGCCACGGTCATGTGTTAGAGCTATGCCCTCTATACGCACAACACCCGGACTGTACGCTGCACCCTAAGCCTTCCCTGCATTCCACAGCCAGAGCCCTTCGCACATCACTGCTGCACTCAGGCCAGCGGCAAGGAAAGCTCCTCCTCAGTGCTGGCACCAGCTGTGGCTCTAGCAGAGATGAGTCCATGTGACACCTGTCGCCAGAGTGGCTTGCAGCTCTGCCACGCTGGCAAGGTTTGCTTTACGAGCTGCCTGGCAAGGCCCCACCCAGTCCTGGTGCCTCTTCTCTACGGCCCTCCAGCTCTCCTTTTCAGGCCTGCAGCCTCACCCCGCCTCACCCTGCCCCTTGGCCTTTACAGATAGTGGCTGCAGTGCAGAGAAAGGTCACCACTGAGAATAACTCAAAACCCCAGCTCAGGGAGCAGGCAGGGTGGCCCTGGTCACCCCACAGTGGGAGCTGCCATGAACTCTGGGGAGTGCCACCCTGGCCTTGCAAGTGCGGCCCGCCCTCAGCAGAAGCGGAGCCCTCACCCTGACTGGGCCCCACAAGCCTCTCTGAGGGCCGCTCAGCCTTTCCCAAAGCCAGGCATGCAGCAGGTGCTCGATAAACGCTGACCTGACCTCCCAGAGCCCTCATCTGTGGTTCAACGGTCGTGAGTTGGCAAAGGACACAAAATTCACCCAGTGCAAGGAAGCGCCTTTACTTACATCCCAGAACTCAAACATGTTTTGTGGGTCAATGCCAAACTCCTTCACTTTGGCCTAAAAAGGACAAAGGGAGAGAAAAGAAAGGAAGCCCATGTTAGTTGGAAAAGAACAGGAGCTCCAGGGTGCAAGGAGGCACCCCCATCAGAGCTGCAGGAACACCTGCTGGCTTCTGCAGAGCCCCAGAGGGGAAGACCAAGCTGCCCGCCCCGACCCGGACACCAGGCCAGCTCACACTCAGCACGCTAGCGGGCTGGCACCTGCGAAGCCCTCCTGTTGAGCCCACCACCCAGCATGAGGACCTGGCCCGCAGGCTGCTCCACCTGCACTACCTCCTGGGCCTGTCTGGGGCGCCAGAGACTGACCTCCCAGGATGTAAGACTTTATCCTCCATTTACCCCATGGTCCCAAGCACATGGGCCGGTGAAAATCATGTCTGGACTTGCCTCACCTTATCTCTAAACACTTCGCCCCACCCCTTAAGACCCAATCACCAACGTCCCACACCCCACTCCTTACAAACACGCTTCCTCATCCACAAGCTGCTGCTCTCTCCTTTCCGAGACAGCCATCCTGTCTGTCTGTCTTACAGGGAATAAAACCACGCTGACGGAGTTCTCGTGTCCTTTGCGAGCGAGTGAGCTGGGTAGCTAAGGAACCCTTTCACAGGACCTCTGGGAAACTGAGCCCAGGGCTGGAATGTGAGCATGGGCAGCAATGACTTCCCAGGCCAGGAGCCAAGCAACCTAGACACCTTCCCGGTCCTTCCAATACTTGGGATGGTGACTCTGACTCAGGAAGCCTTAAAGGGAATGACTGATCCTATTCTAGGTGCCTCTGTTCCCTGGGGCAGACGGGGTCAGCAACCCCTTACCAAGTCCCAACAGGAGAAGCCACCCTGCCGACCAGCCTGAGTCTTGCCTGCAGAAGGCAGACAGCTGTGCTGCGGTCAGCGCCTCAAGATGCCCGCCGGGCTCAGCCCTGCAAGCAGGGGAGAGGGCTGGGGTGCAGGTGGAGGAGTCGGGGAGGCCTGGGTGTGGCTCCAGCTGACACAGCCCGGGACAAGGCCCACCACACAGTGACAGCTCACAGAGTTTGCCGTTGCAACTTCCGGAACACAGGTCCGCCTGCCCTCCTGACCCCTGCCACCCCTTGACAACTTTGGCTGAACAGGCCTGAACTGCGAGGCCTGGCAGGCAGCTGAGCCGCATTCCACTCCCAGCATCACTGACTCACGCAATCACTGAGCAAAATGTCACATCCTTCACTGCGGCTTAACATCCTTCTGTGAGACTGGGCTGCCTCCCACCCCCCACCAGCAATCCCATTCAGGGAGAGGCCAAGGGAGGTCAGGGTGTGCAGCGTTCTGTCAGTCAGGACTGGATGATGGATGGGGTAATATGATCCCCACTGACTGCACGCCCCTCTTCAGAGCTGCAGAGATTTGCAGAGCTGTAGTGAAGGCGAGGATGGGTTGCAGCTCACACCTCTCACAGGCAACCCTTCTACCCGTCCGCCAAGTCAAGAGCCCCGAGCCTGTAAGCCACAACTGGGCTCGAGTATCCTGATAGGCCATGACCTTGACCCAGCCAGGGAGGTAGTCTGGGACCCACACGGGTACTTACTGTGTTCGTAGACAAGGCAACAAAGTGCTTCGCAACTGCAGAAGGCTAGAAGAGACAGAGCCAAGTCACACCAAACCCATCCCAAGGGCAGGGGCCACCAACGCTAGCACCCCCCCATCTCTGGGGTAACCAAGGCCCTGGGTGGGACTGACCACTCCCAGTCCTTGGTTCTGAGGCTGCTGGAGAGGTTGAGAGGACAGCGAGGTCAGAGGCTGGCCAGCCCGTCCTACCTCACAGGCACACAAGGCCTGGGGTCCCTCCCCTGTAAAGTGGTGTGGCCGGGGGGCAGAGAGGATCCGGCAGGGCCCTAAAGGAAGGGCCCTCAGCCAGTCAGAGCAGGTTCTGCCATCCTTGGTGTGTCTGGGGCTGGCAAAGCCAGGTATTTTCAGCTCTTATTTCAGGCTGCCTCCTGCTGCAGCTTCAGGAGAAACAGGGCTAGCGGGCTACGCTGGGCCTCTCAGGCTACTGGGCCCACCCTGGCCTTCCCAGCCCATGCCCTGCCCAGCACTCACATCCTTGGCCGACAGGAGAAACCACTCCTTTGCTGTCTCTGCATTTGTGATGGTCTCCTGGGTGGTAAAGGTCTACAGCCAGAAAGTACAGCAGTGAGTCCCCAGCTCAGGGGCGTCATGGCCTCGAGCCAGGGCTCAGCAGCAGAGGCCACCCGGGTAGCCAGTTGTCCCAGGGAGCAGCGTATGCAGATCAGTGACAGTTACTCCACACAAGCTCTACCCACATGGCCACAGTGCCACGACGGGTGGCTGTGTTTGGGGCAGGGGCCTGGAAGGAGCAGTCATCCTGTGATTCTAGAACCTCCCAACCAGAGGAAGGGGAACCCTACTAAGGGCCCCAATCCCTACCTGGGTGCCCCACCCCTGCCACAGGTCACAGGCCAGAGCATCCTCCAGAAGAAGGGCAGCAGCCACACCTGGGGCTCCCTTCAGCCCAGAGTAGGCTATTATCTCAGAATTCAGATGGAATTCTTAGTATGTGCATTGATGTGAGTAAGTAAGGCACAAATGACAACAAACAAAATGCTTGTATTGCACGGCCATGGCTCTGGGATCAGAAAGGAGCAGACACTAGAAACAGGTTTCTGATACAAGAAGAGTCCTAGGCTGGGTACAGATCCCGCAAAGTGAGTGGGCGTAGCCTTAAGACGGAGGTTCAAACTGCGCAGCTCAGGCCTTCATCGGGTAAACTGTGTTTGCACCAGACAAGAACAGTCTGGGGGCAGCGCTGCTGCCCCGACCCGCAAAGCATGGTGCAGTCAGGAGGGTCTGATGCCCAGGGTAGTGGTGAAGCCCCACCAGCCTCACCACTGCCCCCACCCCAACACACACAGGGCTGGGGACCCGTACCTTAGAGGCAATGATGAATAAGGACGACTCAGGGTTCAGGGCGGCCAGGGTTTTGGCAATGTGGGTCCCATCAATGTTGGAGACAAACCATACCCGGGGACCTCCTGCTGAGTATGGCTTCAGGGCTTCGGTCACCATGAGGGGTCCCTGTGGGGATACACGGCATCAGAAAACATGATTCAAGGACCCAGGGAGGTGAGGACAGCCAGGTCCCCCGCTGGGGACCCCAAGGCTTGGGTGGAACTCCTCCCTACTCCCCAAGGCAGTGCCCTCCTCACCAGGTCGGAGCCGCCGATGCCGATGTTGATGACGTCTGTGATGGTCTTGCCTGAGTACCCCTTCCAGTCACCGCTTCGGACACGCTGGCACAGAGCAGGGACATGTGATCAGCCCAAACACCCATGTGCAAAGTGCCGCTCAAAAGCACCGTTACTTCTGCATCCCTATGCCTCAGTCCCAACGTCCAGGCCCTCACAAAGGCCTATTGAGACCATAGTGGCAGATCCCCGCCACATTTAGCCCCACTAGACCCTATTTTATCATTATCAAAGTGAGCGACATGCCCACCTCTCAGTAACATTGTCAGAATTTGCAAAACAAGGGTGAGCTCTCAGCAGAACCTAATACATCAGAGACCAAGAGCTGTGAAAGGCCAAGGACTGTGACTGGCATGTGCCAGGGACAGGATATCAGACAGGCGGCCAACCTGAGTCTGGCCTCCTGGTGCTGTACAGCCCACCCCGTGCTGGACAGGGCTGACCCATGCACCCACTAGGATACTGCAAACAGGAGGAGGCATGACTTCAGAAAAAGTCTGAGTCATGAAAAAACCCTGCAGCGTCTTGTTCTTTTATGTCACTCACTTTGCAGGAATCCATCTATCCAGATGTGAGGACAAACAGTGGCACGAAGAAGCCAATGTGGCAAGGAACTGAGGTCTTCTTCCAACACCCAGTGCCAATTAACCATCCATGAGTAAGAACCGCCCTGGCAGAGGACCCTCCAGAACGTACCAGACCTTCAGCCCTGACCAGCACCTTGACCACAACCTCAAAAGATCCCCAAACTAAGACCAGCTAGTGCGGCCACTCCTGCATTCCTGACCCACAGAAACTGTGAGACAGTACATGTTTCCTGTTGTTCTAAGCAAAGTTTTGATGTAATTTGGCATATAACAATAAATAACTACTACAAATTTTGGTACTGGAAGTAGGATATTGCCTTAACACCTAAAAACATGGGTAAAAGCTAAAAAGACCTTGAGAAGTTAGTAAAATCCTAGAACACAGTGGAAAAGACTGTCAGTAGAACTTTGATTGTCCTTGAGGGGGCTGTTGGAGTGGGTTTAAAGGGAGGAAAAACATTATTGGAAACTGGAGGAAAGAGAATCTTTGTTATATAGCAACAGAAATTTGACTACCACCATTGCCTCATTAATGGGGAAAGTGAAAGATTTATTATCTGCATGATCTAGCTACAGAGATTTTCAGGATGTGTTAAAGGAACCGCGTGGCTTCTTGGTGCTTACAATAAAATGTAACAGGGGAGAAATAAGCTAATGGAGGAATTTTTAAGCAAAAAGAAGCCAGGAATTGTTGGGTCTGAAAATTCTCAGCCTCTCCAGGCAACAACTGATGCTAAAATTAGAGATGGCTCCTTGGCAGAGGTTAAACCCAGGGCATTATAATAAAAGCAAAGTGTAAAGATGAAGCAGTAAGTATAGTTGCAAAACCTGTTAAGACCTCAGAAAGAGCAAAGGTGTTAACTTTTGGTCAAAGATAAGGCTTCTAAGAAGCTTAAGGGTATTGTCTCTGGGGTCTCAGAAGCAATGGTAGAAAAGGACTCATCTTGAACAAATTTGTGGGTATGACTTTTGTCTAAGGAGTGAACTTTCCTCCAGTAAGCTTCACAGGAGACCCATAAAGTTCTTAAGATAACTAATTGTCAGAAACTTTACCAGCTTGAAAGGAGAGAAATAGTACAAAAAAGAAGAGGCCTTTAAGGGAAGGGCCACATTTCTGCAGGCATTAAGCAGGCTGATAAAACTATGCAGTTGCAAACACAGACTACCTTTCATGTAAAAATGATGACAAAGGGCAAAGCCACATTTTGAGGAATGATTCCTAAGTCTTGAATCCTAACCAAGCAACTGCCAACATGTGTCCTGCTGGATTTCAAAACTGCTTTGGACCAATGACTCTTGTGTGTCTCCCATTTCCCCCAGCAGCTGAAAAGGAATTGCCCTTTATCGGTTACCCTATGTCGTCCAGCACTGCGCTGGGTGTGTGAGCGCTGAATAACTCGTCTCTTTTACATCACACGTCTTCAGGTCAAAAAGAACTGTAATTGAGTTGTATTAAAGCAAATGCAGGCAATACTATACCTGCACCTAATTCAAATGAGGTTCTCGGCTTCCAGCCGATACTGTAATGGGATATGAACTTAGGAGAAGGTAAGTGCAGTGTTT
Source organism: Smutsia gigantea (assembly GCA_032199065.1). Classification (NCBI taxonomy): domain Eukaryota; kingdom Metazoa; phylum Chordata; class Mammalia; order Pholidota; family Manidae; genus Smutsia; species Smutsia gigantea. The sequence goes on from JAVSCE010012840.1 coordinate 17,312, forward strand.
TGCCTATGGACGGAACATGATGGATCCCTGGGACCCAGAAAGCAGACTACAGCAGCCACCTTCCCAGACGGGTTTCCCAGTGACCCTTGCCTCCTGACACTCATGTGCTTGTGCAGACCCCTCCCACACTAACCAGAGCTGACCTGTCCAACCAAGAGGGCATTACAGAAATCAGTGTGTCTTCTGATGCTAGCTCAAGGTGATACAAGACTGTGAGGCACTCTGCTTTGCTCACTCTTGCATCACTCACTCTGGGGGAAATCAGCTGCCTTGTCATGAGGACACTAATAGCCTGTGGAAAGGTCTTTAAGGTGAGGAACAAAAGCTTCCCCAAAACACCTTGACAGCACCTCAGGAAAACTAGTATACACATCTTCCCCCAAACCAAGAAGACCAAGCAACTATATTTTCTTTAAATAATAAAGTAATGAGCTGCCATGGGAAATTTACCATCAGTACAGAAAGGACGTTGTTTTGGCTTCTAAATTCTCAATTCCACCATCAAATTTTTGTTATACTAAAGCATCCCAAAGAGAAAAATCTGTGTATCTTTAATATAACTACACAAACCCTTTATTTGACCAGATGGGATTTTATGACACACGCCAGTTCTCTAACTTCTTTTTCAAATTCATTGTATATAACCTGACCAGTACGGCAGGTCAGTGCAACCACAGCTCCCAGGTTCCCAGTGGTGCCCGAGACTACAGGGTGTGACCATACACTGGTACCACTGATCAGTCCCCTGGTAAACGAGCTCAGGTTGCTTTCAGTTTTTGCCACTAAAATCCAGTTCATGGCGAACATCCTCACCCAGTCTTGGCGACGTTTCGAGAACATAGGCATAGGGAGTATTCCTCACCATGGAATTGCTGTCATTCAGCAGCTTTTTTGAACTATAAATATACCCCATCACCCTGAGTCAGGTAGTCCAGCTGCCAGCCTAAGGGAGGGCTTTCCTGGGAACAGCTCCCCATAAGGAATGGCTGGCTGAGCACAGAAAGGCTGATGGAGCGGCGGGCTTGCCCAGCCCACCAGCACTGCCCCTTCCCAGCAGATGGCTGGGAATACTCTTCCCTACACCCAAAGCCCATCACAAGTACCAGCCACTGGTAGGAGACACTCGGAATCCAGATTCCCAACAGGACCCCAAGCCTTCCTCACCCCAGGAATTCACACTCACGTGGCTCCCAGGTCTCCAGGATGGATGCCGTCCTATTGTTTCAGGTCTGAAAGTGGCCAAAGCAACCAGACGGGGCAGCCACATGTGGGAGCCACTGCTCAGGGACCAGCTGACCAGAACCCAGATTATCACTCCCAGAACACACATAACCCATATGCACAGATGTGCACACATCCACACAGGTGTCACTCCTGTACCCAGGCTTGAGGATATCCGTCAACCCTTGCAAAATCAGCCATGGGATGGACATTGAAGCTACAGTGGTTGATGTGGGGAAATCTCTAGTGGGTCTCTGAGGCAACCCTTACACCTCTCACACAGGAAATGAAGACACAGTTATATGCATTGATGCTGACATGGGAACGTCTCTTACATATTTATAAATACAAGTAAGCTGCAGATGAGTAGGTAACAATGAACTCATGTGTATGTGTCTCAAAGAGGAGACAACAGATGTATATATACACTAGGATGTGCATGGGAAGCTACTGGAAGGTTTCCCAGGAAACATAAAGGCTGCCTCCGGAGAGTTGGCTGGGGTGTGATCAGGGAAGTTTTATATCTATTTTATCTAGTTCTAAACTAAGCAATAAGGGCGCATGACTAAAGAGGTTAGAAAAAGTAAGTCTCTCCCCAACCATCCCATCCCTCCAGGACCTCACTCTTGTTTTCAGATCTCTGCCCTGGCCAGACTGCCAGGTGTCTATAGTTCAGGAAGGAGACTGCTCCACTGCCACCAGTGGTGGGTTCCCTCAGGACACATCAGGGGGCTCCTGCCTTCAGAGGCCCCAGGGCCAGTGAGCACAGAGACTGCCCCCACCTCAGGCTGCAGCGAGCGCTTGAGTCTTCTCCCACTGAGGAGAGTGGAGGGGCCGCCATCGGCGGCCAAGATTCTCAAACATGTGCACACACGAGGCCAGCACAGCAGCTGCTTACCTGGCAAAAAGACTTCATCTTCTGCAGGACCCTGTTGACCTCCGGCATCACATCCTTGCCATCCACCAGGACAGGCGTGTTCAACCGGTTCCTCAGGGCCACGTGCAGCACTGCTCGATCCTGGGGATGAGTCAGAACTGAAGACCCCCCACTCCAGGGCAGCCACTCCCCGAGCTGGGCATGGCGCAGTGTGGCCCCCAGAGTCAGCTCGGCCCTCTTTCCTCTGGACACGCAGGCCGTGAGGTCTCTGACAGTACCAGAGTCTCATACTGAGAACCCACTATGTGCCTTTGGAAGTAGGGCTACCCCTGACCCGGGAGAGGGCGCAGCATGTACCACTCCCTGTGTGCCACGGTCATCGGGGCAGGGAGTCTGGAATTAGCCGAGGGCGGGTCCCAAGGGCCCACAGGTGTCCAGGGCATGAAAAGCCAAGGCAAGAGGAACAGAGTGAGTGAAGGCGGAGAGCGGCGTCAACACAGGTCACAGACAAGCGACCAATAGCTGCAGAGGACCAGGGCTCACTACGCGTCGTCTCACCTTGCCGATGAGCGGGCATGATGTTTGTCGGCACCTTTTGAAAAACGCCCCCAGCCTGCTGGATGTGAAGCAAAGCAGGCAACTCAAGCCTCCCACACCAAGTGGCCCCATCACACCAGCTGCTGGAAACCAAACTGGACTCCGGCTCTGTGACAGGTGCCAGGCGGCTGGCCTTGTCAGGTGAGACCAACAGTCCCGTCAAGGTGAAGCCAGCAGGGGAATCCTTAACGGAACTAGGTCCAAAGACTCCAGGTGGGCAGAAAAGGGAAGGTCTTGGAATTCCAACCCAGGGAGAGGTCGACTAAGGTGGAGGGCTTCACGCCACCCTGCCCAACTCACTCCTGTCCCTCGTTCTGTAGGCAAATGCACCCCTCCAGGAAGCCCTTCTTGACTGTAGCCTCCCTCAGCTTCACCCAGCACTGAGGGAGTCTGAATCCTGGCTTTGCCCCTTACAGATATGACGTCTTAGATTAGTGACTTGCCCTCTGAACCTTGGTTCCTCGTGTGCAAAAAGGGGATAACAATGAAGCAGGAACAAGGATAAAAGCCTTGGACAGTCTCCAAGGACAAGGCTGAGTGCCCCAGGCTTCCGCAGCAACTCAGAAACGGAGCCCCCAAGGCCTTACCACCATTTATTGACTCCTACCGCTGAGGACACCGATCTTTCGACATTAGGTGCTTCTTTTCACTAATAACACTTGCAGCAAGGATCAATGAGACTTAAGTTCTCTGAACATGCCCTCTCCCTTTGGGCTTGAGACGCGCTCTCCCTGGGCAGGTACCAGGAGCCACTGCACACGCCCCAGATCCAAACGGCTGCCAGTCTCAGCGACGACATATACCAAGGGCCCTGAAACCCATTCTAGGAAATAGGCCTTCAAGTCCCTCATTAAGCAAAGCATTGCCTAAGAGAAGGGGTGAAGACACAGGGTAATCCTCCTAACAGTCAGATGAACCCCAAAGGGAAGGAAGAGGCCCCGGAGGAGGGGAGAGGCAGAATCTGCTGTGCACACGCCTGCTCACCTCGGTGAAGTTGATCCTCTCACCGCTGAACATGCGCTCCCGGGCGGCCTCCACACCCCTGGACTTGGCCTGGGAAGAGATGTTGAGGCCTGGTCCCATCCATGTTGGGCACCAAGAGTCTGAGCCCCCAAGCTAAAGGCCTAGTGCAGCCCCAGCAGGGCTGACAGACGGCTGCAGCCCGGTGCCCGCCCTCACTGTCTAGGGAGGGCCTGCTCCGACACCACACACCGGGTGCCCTGGGAGCTGCTCAGGACCTGAGCCAGGAGCAGGAGCTCCGAGCCCTGCGCCTGCACAAACGCAGTCCCTGGGGTCCACTGAGAGAAGGAAGCAAGGATGCTCAAGGACCTGGGGGCTCCCAAGAGCCCAGCTTGCCAGCCACACTGTACGTCAAAGGTCAAGTCCCCCCAGCAGAACATTACCAGGTCCACCAGCATCTGCATCACACTCTCGGTCACAAGGTTCTTGGAGTAATCCACCAGAATGTGCCCATGGCTGGTGTTGAGGGTCAAGCTGCAGAAAGATGGTATAAGCCAATGACCACACCCCAAGTCTCCCCAGCCTGCTCCCTGACCAGAGCTGCTTCCAGAAAAAACATCCACCGTGTGCCACACCCGACTGGCTTCAGCTGCCCAGCACAGTGGCGGCACCCGTCACCTGCCAGCCCACCAGGCTGATGTGCAGCCGCTGGCACCATCCTCAGAAAACCCGGATGCAGACCGAGGGTAAGAAGCCTCTGCTACGGCTGTGCAGGGGATGGAGGCCGGGCACTGCCCCTGCCTGGCCCAGGGAGTGACCATTCCCCCTTGGGCTTCCACTCTGTGACTCCGCTTACTCAGGGAAGAAGCCAGGCCTTCAGGGACTTCTGGAGGTACAGACCTCCTCTCCCCAACACACCTCCCCCAAGGACCAGGGCACACTGGACCCCATTCCCGCCCCCAAGATTTCACTTTTCCATCTCCTGGTCGTTCACAGACCTCTGGACGGAGCCTTTGGGCCAGAATCATGCCGCTCCTCTCCACCCTCACACCGCGGCTTTCCGCAGATCCTCCAGGCTTGCCCCCGCCAAGATCGCAGCCCGCAGGCGGCCCCGGGCCCATTCGGGCCAGAAGCGGGCGGCAGGGGTAGCCCTCCTCCGCCTGCTGCGTCAACCAGGGCCCCTCCTCGTAACTGCGGGAGGAGTCCCTTCTCAGATGGCGGGGGCCGAGGAGGGGCTGGCCACCAGGAGGGGAGAGCGGTGTCCCGGTGCAGGAGGGGCCCGCTTCTCATGACTAAGCAGCGCGGGTGCCCAGACCTCCAGCGACCCCTGTGTCCCCGGGAACCTGCTTCAAGGAGGCATCAAGGGCGAAGAGCGGCCTGGGTCCCGATTCATGGCCGGTGGCCCCCGGGGGCCACGCCGGGCGTCCAGGCCCTGCCCACCCGGACCCGGTGCGCTGCGGCCCCGCTACGGCTCCGCACGTCCGCTCCCTGCCCGTAGTCCGGCGCGCGCACCTGAAGTGCTTGAAGCGTTCCTTGTCCCCTTCGAAAAGGCGGCGCAAGTTGAGGTCGGAGCCGTGCTCGCGGTGCCACTGCTGTAGCTTCTGGAACTGCGGATTCCGGGTGAGCGCGGCCATGGCGACAGCGGCTGGGTGCACGGATCGGAGGAGCGCGGAGGAGGAAGGGGAAGGCGGCGAGCAGCAACCAGGCCCCCTAAGCGCACAGCAGCCTTTATGGCGCAGGCGCAGGCGCCAGTTCCCGCCCCGCCAAGCCCCGCCCTTCCCTGCTGGTCCAGGCTCCCCGCCATCTGCGCCCTTGGGGCGACCTTGCCCACGGCCGCTGCTCCAGAGCCTCAGCTTGTCTGTCCATGCAACAGGGCGGCCAGCTTGCGCTGCTACCCTGGCCAACCTCTACCTGGAAGTGAGTGGGGAATACAGGCAGAGCTCCCCACACCACAGCCTGCTTCATAGGGCATTCATTCATTCATTCATTCATTCATTCAACCCAACTCCTCAGAACACTTTCCATGTTCAAGGTATTGTAGCTACGTAAGTGATAAATAAGTTCTATTGAGAAAAGAAAAGCTGGAAAGGGTGCTGGGAATAGGGGTTTCAATTTTAAATAGAATGGTCAAGGAGAAACACTAATTAGGTGACATTTGGGCAAAAGCCTGAAGAAGATGAGGATGACAGCCAATCGGATAGCTTGGGGGAAAGTGTTCAGGCAAAGAGAGCAACTGCAAAATTCCCCAGAGTGCACGCTTAGATGTTTCAGAAGCAGGAAGCAATGTGGCTGGAGGGGACTGAATGAGGGGAGAAGGTCAGAAAGGGAAGGAAGGCGACAGGATCACATGGACATTGTAAGTCAGCATGAGAACTTTGTTTTTAATTCCAATAGAGATGGGAAGCCATCTGACATGTTTTACAAAGTATCAGACTGACAATGCAGCAGGTATGGGAGTAAGAACAACAGATAGGAGGTGACTGCAACCATGCAGGCCAGGGATGAAAGTGGCTTTGATCAGGGTAGTAGGAGCTGGGCATGGTGGTCTAGATACACTGAATGAAGAATTAAGAGAAAGAAAAAGAACAGTCAAGCATGACATCCAGTTTTTTACCCAAGTTCTAGAAAAATGGAATTGCCATTGCATCTTGGAGAGATGCAAGTTTTGGGGGAAAGATGATGAAACCTATCAGTCATCTAAGTGGAGGTGTTGAGTTGGGTATTCATGTCTGAAGTATGAGGAGAGAGGGTTCAAGCTGGAGGAAAAACTTGGGAGTCATCAGCGAATAGATAGCATTTGAAGTCATGAGCCTGATGAGAGAGTCTGGGTGAAAGAGAGTAAATATAGTCAGAGAGGAAAAGAGGTCCAAGAACTGGGCACTCCAATCGAGATTCTCCATTGCCCGGCTCCCCCAGAAAGGCCAGGCACGGAGAGCACCCTGTCCTGCTGCATACGAGGTCTTCCTAGGGCCCATCTCCCAGCTCCATCAGTCTCTGCCTCCTCTGCATCAGCCTTCTGCAAATGGCTCTTCTCTCCCTGCCCATAATTATTTGGGATCCTAAAGATGAGTAAGGAAAACAGGGAAGGGCTACAGTGGAGAATCAACCCATGGTTGCCTGATCGCTGAGCCCTGTTCTTAATCACAACCCTGTCCCACTGCCACTTTCTAGCTCTCCCCATTTCTGTTTTAATATGTTAGGGTTCTGTGATATTATGATTGACAGGGTATGTTTCACAAGTGGAAATGGCCAAGAATGGCATCTCAGACTGAAAGGTCAGCAGCATGGCTAAAGGCAGAGGAGGACAATCCAACCACTGCCCTGATGTTGGTGTCCCTGGACCGGATCTGAGGATCTGCGTAGGATGTTACAGAGAACCCACCGGGAAATGTGCCCTGTGTGGAAGCGTGGTCAGTACTAGAGGGTGAAGGTGGCATCTCTGATCATATCTTGGGGAGTGGAGTAGGATCTGGAGTTTGGGAAAATATTCATGTAATTTAATATTCTGACAAGAGTTAAACCCTACTGTTTTCTACCACCATCACCACAATCGCTACCATGCTTTGTGCCAAGCCCTGTCTGCCAACAGGAGCAGAGTGCAGAATCCTGGGGATCCTGGTGACAGTGAAGCTTGGAGGGGTCAAATGTGCCCAAACCAGGAGCTGACTAACCACAACCAAAAGAAAACCTGGGTCAGAAAACTGAAGAGACTCCTTCAGCCCCAGGCACCTCCAAGTACCCTCAGCAAGATGGCCTGGCCCCGGGGGGGAGAGAAGAGGGCTGGAGGGTGGACTTCACCGAAGAGGCAAGTTAGGCAAGTCCAGGGATAGTCCTAACTCCAGTAAGGGTTTAATTTCAGAGCCTAGCGGGACCTTGTAAAACCAATTGGCTCCTGCTGGATATTTGCAAAACTAGCACTTACTGAGCCTGTGGCATGCACAGTTGCAAACAACGTCTGTTTCACAGATGGGTAAATTGAAGCATAGGCATTTAGATTAAGCCGGGCCTTAATTCGGGACCGCTGGGCAGGGGTCAGGTGGTACCTGGAGATCAGGGGATCACGTGGATAGGGGCGGAGGGAGTGGGGCAAGAGGAATTATCAAGGCGGGGTGGCAGTTCTGGCGCCTGAGTTGAAGGAGCCCATGAGAGGTTGGGTGGGAGCGGGGCTATCCAGGCCGATGAATTTTTTGCAAGCTGTTCCGGGGAATGCTGAGTCACGGTGACCGGACGAGGACTACGGGACCGCGCTTCCCTGGAACTCCGCAGAGCTTCCGGCGCCTGTCCCCCTTCTCCCGAGGGTTGGTGCGCACGTGTGTAACGCCCCGAGAAGACCGGGGCAGAGCAGGCAGCTGGGGTGGGAGGGATGCACGCCTCTGCGTGTGGGCGCGCACGTCCGGTGTGCTCCTGTGCGCATGTCCCCGCGCCGGGTCTCGTGCAAGGGTGCTGAGAGTCAGACTAGCAAACTTCGCTACCTGCACGTCTGGGATAGACATGAGCGCGCATGTGCATATACTGAGTGGACTGCGCGTGCGCACGCGAGGAGCAGCGAGGATGGGGACGCCGCGTCCTCAAGGAGACCCGGAGATTTTCCATGCGGCGACGTTTGCCCGCGCGGCCAGGTGTTTTCGCTTCAAAATGCCATATTTTCCCTGGGAATCCCTTGCTAGGTCGTTTAAGAAAAATTTCCCCACTGCATATAAGCATGGGCTTCCACAAGAATGGAAATCCATACGTAACTAAAGGGCTCCATAGTCCTACCCGCGGCTCCGAATGTCAGTCCCTCCTTGCAGTTCTGTACAAACCCTGGTCATGTATTATTCTTTTGGTCCCATGTGAGAGCCAATACTTAGGTTTTTTCTTGTTTTGTTTTTGCTGTTATGATTTGCCTAGTAATACTTTGCCCAATAACACGTCTTTTCATCTGGCCTGCCTCTAGTTGCTTCGCCCAGGTCTGCATCCTGGCTATGGAGCCAGGAACACGACTCGCTCCTTGCTCTCATGAGGCATTCGTTCTGGTGGGAGGAACAAAGGCAAACGCAGGACTCGGGGGAATGCTAGGGGAATGCTAAGTGCTGTAGAGTTAGGGCTCTGACACAAGAGAACTGATGGGGAGGCCACGTCGAGGTAGGGAAACCCTGAGGCCAGAGAGGGAGAGGCAGGAGCCAGGTGAGGACCGGTCAGTCGCAGTGGAGATGTACTGACATACTGGAATTCAAGTGTACCTGTAGATAGACTTAACGATGTTCTGATTAATTGAATGAGAAAGAGGAATCAGGAATGTCTTCTAGGATTCTGCCAGAGCAGTTGGGTGAATGGTTGGTACTGTAATGGTTGGTGATGGGAAAAATGGAATCTCGTTTGAAGGGCAGAGACTGATTCCTCTTTGCAGTCCTGCCTACTAGCAAGGGCCTTGCCCCTAGGTGACATTAATAAATGTTGAAATGAACAGGACACGCATGAACTTCTCCTTCCTCCTCATCAAAGCCCATATCCCAAACTCAGTACCAATACAAGCCATATCCAGTCCTTTCACAGAAACACTGAGGCCTGGGCCCAAGCCAGCCTATCCTCCAGGCCAGCTGTGTTACTTCCAGGAGCCTGCCCCTGGAGGTTTCTGACTCCTAGGCACATTGGTTGTGAAGCAGCCAGTCTTGCTGTCCATTTACATGGCTTTTGAAGTTTGAGGAGCTGGCCACTAGCTTCAAGGGTTTATCTCCTCTGTCTCCAAATCAGGAAGTGGGTCACAGAGTGGCCACACAGTGCACAGACGGTCACCCCTTAGAGCACCACGGTTGGCGCACTGTGTTTCAGCTGCACGCCTAGAACTGAACACCCCATTCTTCCAGGATACCCCAGGTGGGAAAACAGGGTCACCAGCTCAGGTGTAACATTTGTTAGGCTTCTACGTCACCCATCTGGCATGTAGCCAGGGTTATAGGACTCCTATCTCCACCACTGCTATCAATCAGAAGTCAGTGAACAGTATTGAATACTTGTGTTAAAAACGAACATGCTTGAATAAACGTTTTTCCTAGCATTTTAATATCAACTCCCACTGTATTCCTTAGCATACTCATGCAACATGATGGCTATTACTAAGCAACCTTGTCCTGAGGCACACATAGAAGGCTCTGGGACTTGGTCCTGATGCTCAGCTTCTGGGCATCACAGCGGAAAGCCTGAATGGTACTTACATGGCTAGGTTATATATTAATGCTCACATACTCTGTTTTCCTAAGTTCATGACAACAAAAGTTTCAATCAAGTGCTGTCTTGCTGTAAATGCAAATGAGCTGAAATTCCCCCGTAACCCACCCTCACTCTGTGGTTCCCATTGTACAATCTTTCATTCTGCTTAACACAGATGTTGTTATCTGTGAGACTAGTCCTTTCTGCCCCTGCGAGGTAGGGTCTCTTTGCCACATATTGGTTCTCTGGTGGAGTAGAGGGAGACTTCATCTCTGGGTCTGCTTTTTGGAAAGGCTACCTGCGGCCCAGAGTACCCATGCGTGGTGGCATGTGGCTGCTGACAGACCACAACCCAAAGAGCAAGGCTACATCCTTCCAGGTGGTCTCTTTCAGCACAACATTGGCTCCACCCACACAGAGGCCTCTCCCAGCTCTGGCCTTAGGGGAAGCCATTGGGAGAGGTGTGGTAGCTTGTCCGGATTCCTGCCCACCCGCCCCAGCTCATCCTAATACCCCCGAGCGGTCCTTCCCCTTGCGGGGGTCTCAGAATCAAGAGGACAGGCTAACCTAAAAACCAACTCTGGTGCGGCTTTTCAAAGTAATGAATCAGCCAGAGCTTCTGACATGGTGTCTGCTTCAGTTCATTTTAAAGAGATACAAAATATTATTAAATGTATATTTTTAATAAAGCCAATAGTTATTTTACTTATAGGAGCTTTAAAAGATACAAAATGTAGAGTTCCAGTTTGGAAGCATTGTAACTATTCACACAATGTCCTGCTGATGCCCGAGCAAGGCAGCCACGCCCGGCCATGCAAAGGACACACGCACACACGCACACGCATGCGCTTTGGCGAGACCCCCACCCCCCACCCCCAATGCCGAGCGCAGCACCTGGAATTACCAGTGTTCAGTTCAGAGCAAGGCGGTGCGGAAAACAGCACCTGCGAGGGGACCACACAGACAGCTTTACAGTCTCACAGCCCATGGAGATGCAATTACAAAATGTCTTCCTTAATCGAGAAAAACAGACTGGAAAGTGACAGTTAGCAATGTTGATGTCACCTATGCTGGGGCATCAAGAACTGACCTCTTTCCAGGGTGAGGTCTTTGCGGAGGCACTATTAAAACAAGAGTACTTCCATATAATGGAACTTGAAATACAGGGTCCTGGGGACACATTACTGAAGGAGAGAGAAAACTATCTTACAAGTACAAACAACTTCAACAAAGATTAGTGCACACACTGTGACAGCTAACACAAGACAAGAGCCACGCAGGGTTGGTGCAAAGCATGTGCCTGGAAAAGTCTATGTACAAAATAGGTCTCTGTAAACATGGTGAGGTGAATGTTCAGAAGCCACAGCGAAAGGACCACAAGTACAGGCAGCGATGGCATCCCACACAGCACGGAGGCAACGCCTGGGGCCTGGGAGCAGCCTGGCAACACACTGCTGAACATTCAGACGGCTGGGCTCAGACACCCTCAGGGTCCTCTATGATTAGTGTGCATATATACACATACACACACACACACACACACACACACACACACACATATATATACCTTTTTCTTTTTGGTATTTTTAAATATAAATCTACTTATATCTGTAGAAAAATGGTAACATAAGTGTGTTATTACAATCTTTGCTGGAAAAGTTTATATGGAGTTACAAAGAATAAACCATTTATTAGTTAACATATATATTAAAATGGTTTAATGATTTAAGAAAATATAAAAAAAATATTAATACTGTCAGACTTTCATACCAGAAAATATGGATTTTTCTCAATTAGACTTTTTCAAAGATGAAGTATGAAAAATTTAAATAAGTTTTATATAAAGACCTTCTGTAACCTCAATATACAGTGGGATATGTCTATTCTATATAGATATATGTATTATTATTTCTCAATTTAAGCACCATTCAATTCTTCTGGATCCATTCTGGCTGGAAATATCCCTAAATCCACAGGATGTTATCTAATGGCACATGTTAAACTGAAAATGAGGTGGTTTTGTTTTTTTTTTTAAATTAACTCCTATCTATGTCTTAATGGGTTTGTCTTGAGCCAGCTCACAAGTGTCACTATAATTTCAAGCTGCAGGTGTCTCTTTGCAGCCCCTTGACCACACCCCCACATTGTGAGACTGGGTCAAAGCCTCTGACCACGTGCGGAAGGACCTGAGGGCGGCCAGTACAGCTGCATCCCGCACGCGGGCAGCAGCCGGCCGGCTCACCTTCATGCACCATCAGGGATATGCTTCCAGCGATCCTGCTTTTAATGAACCCAGTAAAGGCTGCACCTCTCAGGTGCTGCTGGGACAGTAAGGGGCCACCCACCCACAGAGAGCCCAGGTGGTTGCTTCCGATCACAAATATTCTGTTTTATACTTCGCCCATTTTTTGTATAAGCTTAAATAAAGATAGTGTTGAACAAAAACCTCCAGCCACTATATTTGTTACCTTAAAATATTCAATCCATTTTTAGGCAGGAGGTGTTATAACTAAAAACCTCTATGAAAAACAACTATAAAATACAGTGATTGGTGTGGTCATCACTCGGTGCTAAGGAGGAGCAGGGAAGGGCTTCAGGGGAATGGTCAGTTTTGCTCTCAGCCTTCAGGCCTGCAACACACACAGTGGGACTACAAACTTGAGAGCTGTGTTTCTCAAAGTGTGGCCTGTGGCCCACCTGCAGCAGAATCACCGGAGGTACTTTAAGCTTGAAGCTCCCTCAGCATCTCCCTGCGGAGGATCAGAAACCTCTGTCTTCAGCTGGCCCTCCAGGGGTCTGCCTCCAAGGCTTGAGAAGCCAGGCCTTGAAGGCTTGGAGCTGCCAACCACCCCCATCCCCAAGGGTCCCTGCCTGGGACAGGGGTGCACTGGTCCTCTGGCAGGCTGGTGCCAGCGAGTCAGCCCTGGGGTGGGGACACAGACCCCACCAGCTCTGGGCAGGCAGGCAGGCAGGCTGGCCCTGGGTCAGTACTGGGGCAAGTAGGCTGGCCTGCGTTCAGCCTTCCCGGGGAAGGCCTTGAAGCCCTTGGGTACTGCCTTGTGTGCTGCTTGGGCTGGAGGCTGCGGTGGGGTCTGCGCGTAGGTGAAGGAGGCGGCGCTGCAATCACTGGTCGCCGCCCACACCGGGGACTGCAGCATTTGCATGGTGTCGTTCCACTGGCTGCCGGGACTGGCGACCGCGTAGAGTGATGTGCTTGGGCTAGGCAGCGTGCTGGGAAGTGGAGAAGGGTGTTGCCAGGGTGCTTTGGGGGGCCACGTTTTGGTTTTGTTATCCTGAGAAACACAAGAGGGTTCCTAGTGGTATTTCTGGCAATTCATCATCTTCCCCACCTCCCCAGAACACTGGTCTTTATTCTCATCTAGGAGACAGGGTAAGAGGCCCCCTCATCCCCACAGCCCTGGAGCGGCACTGCCCCACAGGACCTGCAGTGAGAGATATGTTCTACGTCAGTCCTGCTCAGTGCAGCAGCTGCTCGCCATACGGCTAGTACAACCGAGGAACTCAATATTTATTTATATTTAATTCATTTCAATTTATATAGCCATATATGGCTAGTGGCTATCATACTGGACAGCACAGCCCCAGTTTCCTCTACATGCAGCTCTGAGTCAGCTGAGATGGTTAATCATTTAGACAAAACCATAGGGGAAAAAAGTTGTTCATCACCAAGAACCCCTCACTGCTTTGAGGCCCTGTTAAAACTTAAGGTTTAGAACCTTGCTCACAGTCTGTACCCCACAGAGCCAGCCCTCCAGGCCAGAGTAGGGCCACAATACCTGGTTCACATCCTCCACTGTGGCGAGAAGAGGCGGGGAGGGCAGCGTGCTGGTCTCCTGCTCTCCACTGCTGTGTTTCCTGAGAGAACCAAAGGCTCAGTGAAGTGATCACCTGCCTTCCTGCTCAGTCTACCTCTAGGAGACACCCTAGCTGCTTGGCTCTGGCATCTCCAGGCACTGGTTCTAGGTGGGGAGGCCTTGGGACCACTGGGTAAAGGGGGATGAGGCAGGTCTCCCTGAACGGTGCACTCCGCCAGCCACTGCAGGACTGGGGTGGGGTGGGGTGGCCGGCAGAGGTCAGGCACTGTTCCCGTGGCTCTCAGAGTCCACCAGCTCTGGCTTTCTGTTCATTCATTCAACAGTTATGGACTGATCGTTTAACTGTGCACTAGGTTTGTGAACTTAAAAACAAAAGGCTGTTAGTTTTCCTACTAACATGAAAAACTTGTTATAATGTTCAATGAAAACAGCAGGGTGCAGCAGGCTCAGAGCCAGGCCCATGAGTCAGTCGGCTCTCCTGCGGGCACAGGGCAGACTCTGCAGAGGTGGGGCAACCGGTGTCTTCTTACATGTCTAACTAGCCTCTCCAATTTCCCAGGTCTAGAACAGAAGTCTAAACTGCACCCTGCTCCCCTGTGGTCCTCCATCTCAGTTTCCGGCACCTCCTTCACACAGACACACAGGCGAAAAATGCACCTTGACTCTTCTCTCACGCTGCGGCCAGTTCCTCACCGTTGCTCCCTTACTGGGCTCAGCTTTCTGCTCAGAGGGCTGACTCCCTTCTGAAAACAGACAATCTACCAGACCCTGTGTTCTCTCTCATACCCTGCTTTATTTTTCTTCATAGCACCTAATCCAACATGACATTTGGGTTTTTTTAATCTGCCTCCCCCCAACAGAATCTAAGTTCCGCAAGGAAGGGGACTTAGTTTTGTTTGTTGCTCTATCACCAGTGCCTGGTACACGGCAGGTGCCACTGAATGAACAGATGAAAAAAACTTTAACTTCTCTGAGCTTCAGTTTCCCCACCTGTGAAATGGGGTAAAACAGTATTTACATCATAAGGTAAGTAAGTATGGGCTGAACTGTGCCCCCGTAAATTCATATGTTGACCACCAATTCATATGTTTAAGTCCTAAATACAGTATCTCATAATGTGACTGTATTTAGAGATGAGGTGTTAAAACAAGTAAGTTAAAATGAAGTCATCAGGTGGGCTCTAGTCCAGTATAACTGGTACCCTTATAGAAAGAGATGAGGACACAGGCACACCCAGAGGGAAAACACGGGGAGACGTGGGGAGAGGGTGGCCTCCTTCACGGAAAGGAGAGAGGCCTGCAGAAGAAACCAACCTTTCTGAGGCCTTGATCTCAGGCTTCTAGCCTCTAGCACTTTGAGAAAATACATTTTTGTTTTTTAGCCCCTCAGTCTGTGGCAGTTTGTTATGCTGGCCCTAGCAAACTAATACAGTGGTTGTGAGAAGTAAGTCTAAGTGAGAAAATATTTGTGAACGTGCAGCCGAGGCCTCACAGAGTGCACCCTAGCTTGTATTAGCCACTGCTGCCATCACTACTGTTACTACTCTGTGCGTCCTGACTCGGGTACCCTTCTGACTTCATCTATCTGCTCCCCACTGCTTATTCAAAGCCTGACTCTGTCACATGAGGACCAAATAAGCTGGCCTCCCTTTCCACTCCACAGCACGACCTCTGATGCCCCACAGCCCTGCAAGCTCTCTATTCCTGCCCACATCCTTTAGACTGCCACCTCTGGGCCTCTATTTCCTCGCACCCACACATCTCCTTACCTTCTCTGCTTGACAGCAGCAACGAGGTCAGGTCCAGAAAACATGGAGAACAAGCTGTCCCCGTTGGCAGACGACGTCTCATCACTTGAGCTGGCTGAGTCTCCCTGAGCGCCCGACCAGCCGCTGTGCAGGCCATCCCTGAAAGCCAAGAAGAAGCTGGTCCCGGGCCTCCTGCAGCCGGCCAGGACCCTGGCCGCACAGCCCCAAGGCCAGCCTCCACCTCCAACCAAGCCCTAAAAGAAGTCTTTACACTCATCTCACAACCAATTAGTGGTCTCGTCTCCCTCCTCCTCCTGAAAACTCAAGCTTTTCCATCTTTCTTTTTTTTTTCCCATCAGGAAGAATCAGACAGGAGCAATCAGGGTGTTGCAAGTCCTGATTACGCAGAGATGCTAATCACGCATCAAGCAGACTCCAATCATCATGTTCCAATCTGCCCTCCCGACGGAGGAACAGGCAAGGATTATCCTACCTGACGATCGAGCTTTTCTCTCCCTTATAACACATATGTGTCACTGCCCTTCATCCTCTCTGAAGCCAGTGGTTTGTACATGGAATTCACTTTAGAGCAAACAAAAAGCTGAGATGGTCTTTCACTGTCTAGATTTATTAACCAGGTAGCAGAAAGAAATGTGAAACGTCAACCCCTAGTCATCTTCATAATGAAAACTCACAGTTCTCTCAACACACTGGAATATGAACTGTGAGCTACACGGATCACATTCCATATCAAGTGGGGATCACAGCCACACTCATTTCAGCACAAAGACTGTGTCAAACACGCATCACTTCACAAACGCCATCAGGTAAGGTCCGTGTCTAGGGCAGAAGAGTTTGTCATGAAAATCACCAACTTATACCAAGCATGCGCTCACAGGGACACATCCTGCCACCTGGCATCCTAAGGTCAGTCACAAAACTGACCCCCTGAAGATGTGACCATGTGTCCCTCTCTCATGTGGAAGCTTGGGATCAAACTGCCTGAGCTGCAGTTCTCTGCGCCAACCAGTACTCACCCTTCTGTGAAGAGCTCCGGGAAAGGCCAGGTCCGATGGGCATCACCCACGGGTGGCCAGTGGCCCCGGGGGTCGCCTGGGCGGCGACCATGTTGGACTTGCCGCTTCTGCTGCATGGCCTGGCTCACTCCTGCCACATAGCGTGCAAACTCAGGGTCTGAACCCACTGTATTAAGACAAAGGGACAAACAGGGCAAAATTGACTCGTTTCCTTCCCTACCATCTGAGGGTGTGTTGGTCACACACACCATGAGGAATGAAGAGCTGCCAGGTGTGTGGCTCAGAGCTGACAGCAGGATTTGCCCTGAAGGCTGCCACAGGGAGATGGGGCTTTCTGCACATAGCTCTGAAGCCGGGGTATGGTGTGTGCATAGGGACAGTCAGGAAGGGTCATGCTAGGACAGAGGTGGGCTGAATGTGAATGAAAGAAAGAGAGAACACAAAAGATTTGCTTTATCCATGACTAAATTTTAAAGACAAATACTAGTTACTTTAAAATTTTCCCATGTCTGGTGCTATGTACGTAACAACTACGTAAATCAGATGACGACTCCAGCTAACTGAGAAAGTGAATGCTATCAAAGCATCAGGGTCGGCCAGATAGAGAACATCTGCCATACCCATGGGCCCAGCTCTGACCCAGCATTTCCCTGGATATGGGTGGGCAGACAGCTCATTCAATCTGAGGACAGTAAGAGTGCTAATAAGTAAGATAAAATTTCAGGGTGCATGAAGAGATGGCTAGAAACATACCTGGCAGGGCTGAGCAAGGATGTGCAGGGCAGTATAAGTGGGAGCAAAGAGAGCACAGAGGCATTCAGAGAAGGAGTAAACAGAAAGAGATGGCAGAACACTATCCATGGGTCACAAACTGAGGATGACTCAGTGTGAGCAATGTATGTTTTTCAGCTTTCAAGGACAGTAGGCACAACCCCATCACTAGCTTATTCCCAGGGCGCTGCCACAGGACCACTGCACGAGGCTGTGCCATTTGTGTGCTGCACAAAGATGCCCACAGAGGGAGAAGGCAGGGGCCGAAATCAAGGTGCGGGCTCAGTGAGGCAGGCCACGTCCCCAAGGGCTGTGTGTGCCTGCCTAGAGGGTGCACCCTCTTCTAACTGGCCCTGCCTAGAGACGGATATAGACCTAATGCCCGCAGGCTGCTACATTAAGGACCTGCAGGTAAAATGATGTTCAGGTCTCAACAGAGATCAAAGGTGGTAAAATGTTGCCAAACACCATTTGTACTCTGGATTTAATTACATGACTGAAAAACATACAGACTATCAGCAACTGAGAAAATGTGCCATGCCCACCCCAGCCAGTGGCAGCCAGGTCAGCTTGTTCTTCCTTAGCAGGGTGGAATTGTTTGCCCTCCCTGTGTCCCAGGGTGCAAGGTTCCCCACATCTGCCTACCCAAGGAGAGCAAGAACAAGGAAGCATGAGGAATTTTTAGAAGTCGTAGGAAAACATTTTTCTTTTAATAGTCTACTGGGTTGTTTCAGCAGAGAATCTCCTCTTCTGGTGGTTACTTATAAAAATATTTGCTATACTTATTTACAATATTTCACAAGTACTCTTCTTGTGAAGGAAATATATTTTCCATTTCTGCATATCTTTTGTTAAATTAGAGAAAAAACAATTGATTTCTATATATTTTCTCTTGTATCTACCCACCTTACCATTTGCTTACTAATTCTAGGAATTTTTTATGGAGTTTTTTTCATTTCTATTGCCAGCAAAGAGATGTGTTTTTCAATCTATCCTTTTCTGAAGTTCATACCACTTACATCCTTTTTTTTTCGCCTTGTTATACTTACTAGAAAGTCCAAGACAGTTACATGCTATTGGTAGTAACAGCTGCCACCCCTTCTGGGTCCTGACTTTAACTAGAATGATTTTGTTTTACCAAAGTACTACTTGCTAGTAGATTTTGGTAGATTGTCTTTTTATATTCAAGAAGTTCCCTTTTATTCATGTTTTATTTTGAGGGACTTATTTATTTTTAGGAATTGATGTTATCTTTCAACAAATGTCTTTACAGCATCTGTTGTATGAGTGTTTCTCATTTAATTGGTTGATATGATGGATTACTGTGCAGTAGCAGAGTTCCCTAAGCTCGACCACCTTACTCTCCTAAAGTAAACCAGGTTTACTAACAGATTTCACTCTTCTGATACACTGCTAGATTTTCTTGCATCTGTCCACACTTACGAGAGAGACGCACTGTGGTTTGCCATTTTTATAATCCTTATGTAAGTTTTCATGGTAAAATCATGTTGGCTTTATAACTGGCTTTCCAATCTGTTCTACTAAAATAGATCTAGGCAGTTTTTCCACATCTTGGTGCAATTTTGGTAAGGTATATTTTATTAAGAAAGAATCCATCTTCCATTCAGTTTTCAAGTATGTTGTCATCAATATGCAGTAATGTCTTACAAGTTCTTTTAATCTCTCCTATATCTGTAGTTATAGTTCCTTTTTCTTTCCTAATCTTGTTTCTTTGCTTTCTCTTAATCAGGCTTATAATAAATTGGTTTATCTATTTTATTGGCCTCCCAAATACCCTTTTTAATTTTTTTTATATTTAATTAATTTTGGCTTTCATCCTTAGTTAATTCTTCCGCCAAATTTATTTTTGTTTTATTTCTAAGTTCTTTTTATAATTTCCTAAGATAACTCTCATGGTATTTTCACACAGTTTAGACCAGATGAAAGCCATACTCTGTGAAGGCTAGAGGGTGCTCTACCACCTTTCATAGGTCTTAGAACTTTTGGGCAAAAAAGAGTTACAGAACAGATAATGTAATCCGGAAAAAGGCAGCTCACAAAGGGCCAGCTGCCTCGGCTCCCATGAATGGGAGAGCACAGACTGGAGCCCATTTGAACTATGGGGTTTTGAGCTATTTGTATAACTTCTCAGCCTCAATCTTGTCCTCTGTAAAGTGAGAGAAATACTTCACTTACCTTCTCAGCCTCATTCTCACCATTGTTTCCTACCTTTGCTGGTCTGCCCCACACTTACCATCAGACAGCAAGAAAGGGTCTTAAAGGGGGATTAGAGTCATTTCCCCCACCTAGTAAGGCTGTGATAGGCCCTGTGAGGTCCTCGGTGATTACATTTATGTTACCCCGCACCCCACAACCAAGGCAGGGGCAGTGCTTGCATACCTGCAGGATCAAAAGGCAGAATCTCCCCCAACATCCCAAAGACTCCATCGCTTTGATCACGGTTTGGCCAGGTGTTATTTCTAGGTCCCTGCGGCTTCTGTCCCAAAACCTCTGACATCACATTATCCATATAGCTGTTCACCAGACCCAAGCTGTACAAGTCAGAACTGAGATCAGATATGCCAGGCCACTGGCCAAGAGGAGACAGACCCGCTCCAACAGGCTGTGATGGCTGCTGAGACGAGCTATGCACCCACTTCCCTGGGGCCCGAGGCTGGGGCGGGGGCTGCTGTGGTCCAATGGGCTGGAGCAGGTGCTGGTAGTAGGGGACCTGGGGCTGTGGTTGCTTTGGGGACTGCTGCTGAGGTGCCAGGCCTGGCTGGGGCGTCAGAGGTGCATGCGCCCTAGCCTGGGGTGGCCGCGGTGGAGGGGGCACCGGCAGTGGCGGCTGCACAGCTCCCGCCTTCTGCTCAGTCACCATAGCTGTGGCAGCAGAATTCCGTCTTGTCACCAGTGGGGAGCCCTGATGTGACTGGCCCATATTAAAGCCCGAGAGAAAATCTATCACCTCCTGCATTTCCTGATCGGTTGGCAAGTTCATACCCTTCTCATCTTTGCCATCATCCCCTTGCAGGAAGTTGTCTCGCCTCTCCATGAGAAAACCATTGGCCATTTGATGGCTGGAATTCTGAGCTGACTGTGAAGGGTCTGTAGTCCTGGGAAAATTCCCGATGTTCAAAATGCTTTGTAGCCTTGAATCAATATTGCTGGGCATTTTGGCCTTTTCTTCTAAACACCCAGCTATGAAGATGTTTTTGGAAGGGGTACTTGGGATGGAATAATTTGTGCTACTGCTAGAGCTGGTACACGAAGTTTTCTTGGTGAACCGGGATGTCAGTTTGGAGAATGTCTTCTGCAGGCCACCTGAAGCTTTGTTTCCATTTCCAGAAGGCAGGTCAGACTGATTCCCAAAATCACAGATCTCCCTTTGAAGCTGGATCTGTATGCAGGGTAAAGCTTGTTCCCTATTTAAACAGAAATGTGTTAGAAAAATATATATATACACAAACTGGATAATGAAATGGATCTCTTTGTATTTAAGAAAGATTTTAAGAACAAAAAAGACCTCTCGGGTTCGTATCACGTTCATTTATTTTATAGATATACACCCATGAGTTTTTAAAGTATACATAACTTAAACACTATCTATATTTATTATAAAAAATCAACAGTGTCTAACACAGGGCTGGGAAAACTACATTACGACTTTGGCCTCAAGAGTTTGTAGAAACACTTTAACCTCAGTACCAGAGACCAAAGTATGGCTAGACTGGGAGATGCAACTGGCAGAGGCCAGCTTTGTGCCTGGAGGACAGGGACTAAGAGCCTGGCGGCTCCAGCAGAGGGACAATCGATAAATCCATAGAGCAGAGAGGGGTTGCTGGGCAGGACTTAAGGACACTTTGTGGCACTGTTGTCCTTGGAAATAATTTACAGACAGTGCCAGTAACAGACAGCTATTATTTCCAGTTTTCTGAGCACTGTTTTCCGGCACTGAAAGAGAGCCCTGGAGACAGAGAGGGCATGGGGCAGGAGCTGAGGCAGGTGATGGATGGTGTGACCTTGGGTAAGTGACCTCACTGTCCTGGGCCTCTGTGTGCTTTAGAATTAAGAAAGGGGGAGTGTGCCTAGCTAGATATTTAAGACCCCTGCCCATTCTGAAGTTAACAAGTCACAAAAAGACAATCTTGTACCTGTCAGCTACTTTCAGGTGTGAATAAATTTCATGAGGACTTAAGTAAATTTTCTAAACATTTCTCTGCTCTTAGTTCACTAGGAGAATATGGGTTGGGTTAAAATCCTCTTGATGGGCTTCTCTCAAATGATAAAACAAATGAAAGCAAAAATGTTAACAAACTGCAGAATCTGTATAAAGGGTATAGAGTAATTCCTTGTACTATTCTTGCAACACTTCTGTAAGTTTGAAATTATTCCCAAATAAAAAGTTCTCTTCTTTTTCTTGCTTTACTTAGTCACATGCTATCAGTGACATGAACACACATGGAGCTGTATGTGGTCACACTGTCCCTAGGTATGGGCCTGAAGGTAAATCCATTCAAGTGACTGGCAGGGACACCAACCTCCCTGCCCTCCAGCGGTTGAGGTCTAGCACAGCCGTGTAGAGCACGTCCACCAGACCCAGGGTCTTCTCGGGATCGAGGCTTCTCTGCAGCAGGGACATGGTAGCAGGGTCTTCTTTCAGGCACCTAGGTGTGAACCAGGCTGTGTTACGGTGGGCCGCATTTCTCTGCAAAGCTGTTTCAAGCAGGCCTCATATAAAAGGACTACAACTTTTACATACTTTTGACATGAAATAAAAGTTCCATAATTAAAAGAACATTTAGAGAATGGCAAGGTTAACATTGGAACTTGTTGCTCTACAAGCGGAGGAAGAAACAATAGAGTCTGGAGTGCTATCTGCAGTCTATTTAGTAGGAAGGGAAGAGTCTGCAGTAGGGCTGCCTCCAAGGGCCCTAATGCCCTCTCACCATCCAGCACTGCCTCAGGCCCTGACTTTCCTTTCTACCCTGCTGAGATTCCATAATCTGGCACAGTATCTACTCCTTGCAAACTCTTCCTATTAAGCCCCTGCTCCACCCTTCCTCTGCAGCACTTCACACCTGTACCTAAGAAACTAAAGGTCAATGGAGGAAAAAAAAAGCCTCGTAGTCTACCACATGGACTCCGCAAATTTCAGGCAAGCAACAGCCTTTAGAACTTATGGCCTTTCCATAAGTTAATTTTTTCCCACCCCAGGTGACTACTTCACACCTCCTCCTCTCTCCTCAAAGCTCTGCTATCCCTGCCACCTCGTCCTCTCTTTTCCTACCTCAACTGGCAAATGAGAAAACACATAAGCAAATTTGATCTGCTTCATTTCCCCTCACCACTAATTCCCCAGACACCCTGTGTCTGTGCTCACACATCTGCTGTCTTGCACACCCTGATCCTGCCACAGGCTGACTCTCCACCTGAATGCCACAAGCTACGTGCCCTCCTGCTTTCCCAAGGACCTCTCACGTAGTCACCCCACTCCTCCCCTGTGATACCCCCTTTGGCAAACAAACCAGCCTCACCGACCACCTTCTCTTAACTCCGCATTCCCCTCCAGATTCCCCCATTTATTTCTCTGCTCTTCATTTTAGCAAAACCCAGTGTTGTCTCCTCTTCCTTACCTCCTATTTCTCCTCTCACCTGGCTCTGACTGGGCTCCCATCCCCATACCACCACTAAAATAGCCTTTATCAAACAACTCAGATCTTGCCAAAGGTTAGGGTCAGTTACCTGTCTCCACCTTATTCAAATTCTCTGCAACACTGTGCAGTATTTCTTTCCTCCTGGATCACTGCCTTCTGTAGCTTTGGTGACCCTACGCTTGCTCAGTTTCCCTCCTCTATGGCTGGCAGATCCTTCTCAGTCTCCTCTGCCAACTTCTCCTGCTCCTCTTTCCCCCACCTCCATATGATGGTACCTTCCAGTCCTTTCTTCCTAGAGTACTGCACCTGGTCCTACGGCTCTATAGACCATCCCCACACCTGAAGACTCAAATTTCCTTCATCAGCCTCGACCTTTCTCCTGCACTCCACTTTCATACATCAAACTGCATTACTTGCCATCTCTTCTCACACACCTGACAGGTATGTGAGAAGGTAGTCTGGTCAGCACATCCCTCGATTCCTCACCTTCCCACCAAACACCACTCTGATTCCCACAGACTTCCTCAATAAGTAAACAACACAACTGTCTACCACAGAACCTACAGGTCATCTCTAGCTCCTTCACGTCCAGCATCCAAGCCATCAGCAAATCCTGGCAGCTCATTGTCCAGAACATATTCTGAACTCGAGCACTTTTCACCACCTCCCTTATTACTCCTGCTCTACTCCAAGGAACTACAGCCTTCTGTGGCTCAGGACCAATCTCCCATCTGCTTTCCTCTTCTCCACTCCTGTCCTCCCCAGGCCCACCCTTCACGCCACAGCCAGAGCGAGCCCTCCACAGCACAAATCAGAACACATTCAGTCCTACCTCAGCTCTCACTTCCTAAGAAAATACATAACCAGATGAGACCCACTGTTTAAAACCTTCCAGCGGCATCCCAACATGACTGAAATAAAATCTAAACCCTTACCACAGCCCCCAGGGCTCCCTGTGACCTGGCCCCTCCTGCCTCTTCACTGTCACCTCGTCCCAGCACAGAGGCTTTCTCTCCCTCCCTGAATAGGTTGAGTTTGCCCACGTCTCAGGACTTTCGCTCTGGTCACTGCCTTTGCCTGGGCTGCTCTCCCTTGAGGGCTGCTCCCACCATTCAGGTCCCTACTGCCCATTTGGAGCACCTCCACCAAGAGGCCTCTCCGGAGAAGGAGAACCAGAAGACACTGTCTATCTGTTCCCGGGCACTCTGAGAGTTAAATGGTGAAAACAACACTTGCAAAGCCACCTGACTAAGTAGGCAGCCACACTCCCCAACATGAATTTGGCTGGAGAAGCAATGTATCTGTGAGCCAGCCAGCCTCAGAAACACTGCAAAAGGCGAGCAACACGGTCCGCTCTGCTGGTGCCCAGCCAGACCCTGGGCTCCTGGGAGAGAAACCTGGTCAGTGCACTCAGCCCAGGGTTCATGCACCCAGTTCTCTCAGCTTGGAACCACTGATTATCAGGACACACCTGTTCTATGCTCCCAAACCAACTTCTAGTTGTGATTTGGCTGGTCACATGTTTGCCCTCTAGCACAGCATTTGCTGGTCATGCAGAAATGAGTATTATAGTTCCTGGAGATAATAATTTCAATTTCTAAAAATCAACAAATTAGCATTTTCCTTTTATTCATCAGTCTTGGGAGTTGACCAATAAAATTCTCTTAAGGGACTAATCCCTTCTTCTGACTAATCATGCAGACGTGCTTAAAACTACCTTTTCACAGATAAAAATCCAAGTCCCTCAGGGACCCCTCAAGTCCTAGCTTCCATAACTCTCCCCTCATCACCACCATCTACCCCATCTCCTGCCATGCTGGTTCACTCTGCAGGCCTTTGCATTTGCTTTTCCTTCTGCTTGGAATGCTTCCTCCATTTGCAATCTGCATGGCCAGCTTCTTTCAAATGTCCTATCTTCAGAGATTCGTCATGACTGACCACCTCATCCACAATAGCCTCGCCTTCCCATGTCCACCCCAGTTATTCTCTATCAGATGATATCATTCTGCTCTTTCCCCCACATACACTTGACAGTGTTTAAACTTAATTTTTATGCTTGTTAATAACTGTTTTCTCTCCTCCCCACTACAAAGCCAACTCTTTTAGGGGCAGGGACTCTGTCTTGCTCATGGTTAAATGCTAAGATCCCAGAATGTCACATAATAGGTATTAAGTATTTGCTAAAAGAAAAAATGTATGAATAGCTTAAATCTAAGTAAGGTATTATTTTGTTTGGAAAAAAACTATCTGGCAGCTGGGCACTTTATTTTACTAAAAATAAAGCATAAAACAAATTCCTGACTGACTTTGCTAACAATTTCATTTTTGTGAAGATGGAATAAAGCAATCACTTCTGTTGGGGTTTTTCTCAACAAGCATATATTTGTAATTTGAAACAAATACGAAAACTTTGTGTTTGTACCAAAAGCAACCAGCAGAGGGAGCCTCTCCAAGGACTCACATGAAGTCTTTCCTGGAGGTGCAATCAATTACAAAGGAGATCAGTTACACAGGAAGAGTTCTGGGAGTGTACGCAGTATTAACCATTGTAGTACTAGCTGTTCATTGCACCAATTACCCAAAAGTTCAAACTATTTTACTTCAAAATGAAAATGTGGGTTAAGCTTAATATTTTACAATAAGAACTTGAATTGGAAAACAAGAATTCAAGAACACAAAAATCTTACAGAAAAACGAGCTTTTGTTACTTTGTAGGAATGAAGATATGTATAGAAATTAACAGTATAGCATCTCTATAATCAAATTAAAAGTTTTGGTGGAGGGAATGCACAGAAGGGAGGTTTGAGGACATGAAGTGAACTAACTCCCCCTTGATAAATCAACAAGTTGTGTTACTTTTGGCAGAATCTACCACTGGACCCTCACACGTCAAGAAAAAATGTTTTAGGTTCAATCTGAATGCATTACCCAGCTACCACTTCAGTCTACATAGATACTGATGGTGCCATTTTCATCACTATCTTTACCTCTTCCTACCTAAATGTTTTATAGTTAAATGTCCCCTCTATAGTTAAATGTTTATTCGGATCATGATTTTAATAGCAAAAGTCTTACAACATATTCTTAATTGCTGCTGTTCGATAATAGAGCCATGCTGCCAATCCTTTTTGCTGAACCTGCTCACACATCATAAGAATAAACCTCCAGAGGCGGAACTGTGGGACTGCTGCTGAGGTCATGTCTCTTATTTTAGGCTTCAGATATAGAAAACTAGAAAACTGCCCCCCAGAAAGGCTGTGGGATTTATTCAACAACTTCTGTGCTTGTTTTTGTACAGTCTGGCCCACACTTAGTACTACTCTAAAACAATTTAACAACATGATGGGCAAAATGACATTGTATTCTTTTCTCTACCTTTCATTATTTAGGTGAGGTTACACATTTTCTTCATCTATTGGCTGACCATGTCTTTTCTGATTTATCTGTTCAAGTACTTTGCCCATTTTCATATTGATTTGTAGGAGTTTTTAATAGATTAAGAAGAATCCTTTATCTACTATAAGTTTACAAGTATAATTAAATAATTAAAAATACAAATGGCTCAGGCTGTCTCCAGATTTACAGTGACACTGGGTGTTTAATGACATGAACTCAAGATCATCAGGGTTGTTGGAACAAAGGAGAAGGAATTCTATGTTCTGTACTCAGCTTTAGAGAGCACTTGGTGCCTCAGAGAAAATAATATACTCTGTTCAAAAGCTGTGGACTCAGTATCAAAGAAAAGATAAGACTGCTCATTACGATCCATGAGTATGTAATATTTTAGTTACATTACTGGCCAATGAGACAATTTTTCAGACACCTTGCCTTCCTCATTGTGGACTAATAACCACAACACATGGCATTAACATACCAACACGTCCCATAAAGCCGCACAAGTACCAAGAGATCTGTCACGTCAGTTAGCATGGGGTTTGTCCAAAATAACGCAATCTTTTCAAAGATGTGCAACTTAAATCAGAGCTTAGGCTACAGTCATGTTACCATGTGGATGGGACTTGAACCACTATTCTGGAGCCTTCTAAACTGATTTGGGGAGCATAGGCTTCTTTATTTTCAATCTGTGCCGTGTCAACTACCACCTAAGAGAGAAACAAAAACAACAATCAGCTTTCAGAGAGAATGCTTCACACACAAATCCAAAACATGCGTCTATTGATGCTGAGTGACTCTAGCAAGAGCTGTTCCCCTGGCAAGGCAGTTAGGCAGTCAGGAGCCCCATGGAGATAGCAAGTAATAAAGATGACTGAATACTGTAATATTTTAATAAGCAGTAATCAAATTCTGGATGCAGGATGTACTGAACTTTGCAAACACTGTTTTGAACTTTGCAAACTGTTAATACTTCTCCCAAACTATAAATATGTTAACTAAAGGAAACAAAGTATCTCGTATTTTTTTTACTTTATGTACTTGAGAGGAATAAAAATGTCATTAAAAATCAAACCAGTGCTTCAGAAAAGCCCATTTGTAATGACTAAATATAAGCCAGAAGTGGATAAAGCTTTTTTTAAAGATCATTTTATCCTTAATCATCAATAAAAACACAACTACTTCAGGAAAGATGAAGAACGAATTCTTCTCTCAAAGATTTCCCCTTTTTTGGAGGAGAAGTCTTTAATATTACAAGAATCATACAGTATCTTACATAATTTGAAGAGTTTAACAACGTGATTAATATATTTTCAAATAACTAATGGAATTTCAAGAAAATAATAGAGCTCTTTAACACCAAACCGGTAACATTTCAGAGAGTGTAAAGCCATGCAAATTTGCTTATTATGATTCCAAACTCAGCCTCCAGTGGAGCTGGTTTCCAGGCTGTAAACAGAGTTCCCACAGCTCCTCAGCAATGTCCTTCAGAAAAGACTTCCTCTCTAAGTATCAACCATTGTTGAGCCAGGCAGGTGTTTCCCCTCTCATCCCCTCCCTAGAACCAGAATCTCAAGGTTTCTTGGTCAGTCCCATACCAGGGTGCCCTGGGATCAAGGGGTGGGGAACTAGGAAGAAGTTTCTGCTCTCTGAATAACATGGGGCATTTTTTTTTGACCGACAATGTTTTCTCAAAACAGCTTGTATGTCCTTCTGCCTTATTTTACACACTGCTTTCTGGAGAACTTATCGCCATGGTTCTCCTAGTTTCAGCTAAAATGGCCTTTGGAAACACGGCTTAATCTCCTGAATACACAGGGCTCCTTATTTCAGCAGGGGTCTCCAGTTTACTGCTTTTCTGGGGTTCCTGTACTAAGAGACGGATCCTAAAGGAAGTGTAAGTCACTGTGGACAGCCGAGGCCAGCCCTCCACAAGGCAGCACCACCCTGAGCTTGGGCCCCTGAGCCCTCACCCACGTTTAACAGAAGGACAGTGTCCTCCCAACAGATCATTTCACGAGCACACCCTACAGAAAACAGTCCTTTAATTTTCTTAATCTCTAATTAGCTTCTTTTAACCTATGACTGAAATACTGTATCTTCTCAAAAAGTAGTCACTTCACTCTAGAAAGTAGGATCAAGTACCTAAGGTGAATAGTCAGCTACACCAAACAAAAAGCTAAATGGTGAGTTCAGATGTTGATTTCCTGACCCACCCAACTTTGGCAAAGACATTCTTCAAAGATGAAAAGACTAAACCTATTTTTGAGTTGATATTATTATTGCTAAGAAGGAGATAAAAGGAGACCTGGGATACAGAGTGACCGGATGGGGCACTACTTCTACCACCAAGAGGTCTTTCGGAGGAAGTGATATTTGAGCTGACGTCAGGAAGTGAGCAGTGAGGCACATGAAGGCCAGAGAAGAGTATTCTCAGACAAAAGGAATGCCAAATGGAAAGGCCTGAGCAGCAGAAGGGCACCCACTGTAGCTCTAAGGCAGCCAAGCGAGGTCAAGGGGCCCTGCCACACTGTTACTGATGGTTTCTTTAAAGCTTGCAACATCCTTTTGTGACTAGGTTCCCTGCATATACATATTATCAATCTATAACAGAAAAAAAAGAATTTCTAATTCGGCTCTTCCTTTACCTTTTCTGTATGGTCTAAACTCTGCAGCCCAAAGAACTTCTTACATTATTCAGTACTGTCACACATATGCCCACATTAGGTCCTCACACGTGAAATGTCTCGCTACTCTCTCTCATCCACCACACACGTTCACTCACCAATCCCGCTTGGCCAAACAGCAGCTGCACGGCAGTCTTGCAGGCACCCCGCCAGGTGGATGGGCACACTTGGTTCAGTACTTCAGTCACGGGAAAATCGTCCCTGGGTGTGATTCCATTACAGCAGCCTGCTTCCTTGATCAGCTGTAACATTGTGTGCTACACGTTGATAGAGAGAGAGTTCACAGCTCAAGAAAAAGCCATACAAAGTTATGAACTCTAGAAATGCATTCACAGGCACATACTAATGAGTCCTTAAGAGAAAAACATTTAAAGTACTCTCAAATCATGTCACTTCAGTTTCTTAAGTAATGATTATCAGACACTCTGAGATTGTCTCAAGCCTGCAGAGTGAGTGGCTAGAGATGGACACACATGCATTAATATATACATGTGATTTCTATACTAGCATGAAATACAGCATTATTTAGCAATCTGCTGATGCAAATTGGCTGAGGAATTTTGAAATGCTGAATCCCTCTAAATAAGGAGACAAAATCATCTGGTAAAAGTAAATACCAATGAAAACCGCAGCTTTATTTGGGTGACCAAGTAAGTGGTCAGGTATGCCGGCCCTGGAAACAGATCGTATAATATCAAATCTCAATCTACCACTTTGCACCTGTGTGACCTGGGGGCTTAGTTTTTCTATCTGTCAAATGGGGGAAGGGGCAGTACCCAGCTCATGGGGGGGGCATTAAATGAGACAATGCATGTGAAGGACTTGGTATAATGCCTGGCGCACATGATGCTCCACAAACGGTCACAATTACTGCAGTGTTATGACAAGATTCCACCTCTTATTTAATTCACATAAGTGTCCTGAAACATTTATCATAAACACTATCTTAGAGTGTACTTTCAATACTCTTTACATTAAATGTTTGAACAAAATTATGAATAAAACTAACTTGGCAAATGTCTCCATATGGTTTTGAAAAAAGTCACCATTTGGTTTCCATAGGGGAGGGTGGGAGGATGGGTGAAGTAAGTGAAGGGGGAAAAATTAGTGAGAATGCCTCATAGTTTGATCTGGGTGATGGTCACATGAGTATATACACATGTCAAAATTCATCAAGCTGTACATTAAGATTTGTGCTTTTTTTTGTATGTACCTCAATTTTAAAAAATGGTACCATAGTCTGCTTTTAGACACCAATTTACTGAAGACCAATACCTCCTGCTCTGACTTCAGCTTTATTTTTTAATCTAAATTCCTAACAATGAGATTTCCTTTAAAAACACTTTTTTTAATTCACATTCAGGTTGTTAGAACCACATTAAAAGCTACCGTCTTAAGTTTCAAATTGTCCGCGGCTGACTCGTTGAAAGAGACACCCTTCAGGAAGTGTGATCCTATTTGCACAGGGACGGTGGGAAGCTCACACTGCATGGGCTGCGGAGGGGTCTGCCTCCGCCCTGTCTGCTGTGCTTCTGCGTCGCTGCAGCAGCCCTGGAAAAGGTTTGGACAGGAGAGGAGAGGTGACCCACAGCTCATCTGTCAAGACACTTGGTTGACTTGATATGGCAAGACTGCCACACCACAGCTCCTAGAGCTACCAGAAAGAATAGTGTACCTGCAAACTGGCTTCAATTGCTTTTGGATTCAGGTGGAAACCAGCTTTCATTGCATATTCACAGTGGCCTAAGCTTTCCAGAGCTATTTTATATGCCTGCAAAGAAATTGTTTTCAAGAATCAAGATTATACAGCAGATTATAAAATTACAAAGTGTGAAGAAAATAGAAATTTTAAATTTCTATAGTTATTAGAAGACTTGAGGCCAACTACTATCTTATTACTCTTTCCAACTGGTTCCACATCACAACTTTAACTTCCTCCCTTGTTTCTATCCTCCATCTATCAATGTGTCAGTTCTGAAAAACTTACTTGCAAAGCACTGTCAATTTTTATGTTCAGTTCTTTTAGCTGGTGTTCAGGAATTGCTGTACTTTGAGAACAGAAGAGCTGTTGAACTTCAATTCCTGCCAGGCGGCCATCACAGCCTCTTTCTCTCAGTCTTGATGTCGCCTGCAACACAGAGTGATTGGTAGATAAAAGAGCATGGTATAGACACTAGCAAAATGTAACACAAAAATAACTAAAATAAAGCAGGAAACCCCCTAAACATTCAATATAAACCAGACATTCTGTATTGTTCATATTACAAAATAAACAGCCAGAAACTTGGAAAGATTAAATCAAGCATGTTGAAGAGAAAACAAGCCAGACACAGCACTACCTGAGTTATTAAGAAACCCTGGAAAAAAGACTTACCTACCTGTTATTTGTTTTTCATATATATAAAACATTCACATTTTAATTTTCTCTGCTTTAAAAAGACAGATAACTTACAATATTGGCACTTGGGGCTTCCAGAATTAAAAAAACAAAAAACAAAAAACCATATATCATTTTGTGTTCCTACACACCAAAGCAAAAAGGCATACCAAAACAGAGCAGGGGAAAAAATACATGGGAATGTAAAAGGAAAAACAGAGCTTTTGAAATCTGCACAGAAAAATTAATTACTTAACTATTCAGTTATTATGTTTATGAAGAGTACATAGCAGGGCAGAAAAACAAGAAGCTAATCTGTGTCTTATGATGAAATGTTAAGTAATCAATACACATGGATCAGGACTACAGAATAGAAAAAATACATATTTGACTTATTAGATGGGAGGAGGGATTCAGGATGAAATGTCTTTTAAATTTTCAATGTCTGTTTTTGTTGCAATAATATGTATGCAACAATATGTATTTAACAGTTAATTTTTCTTCTTCCAGGCCTGTGTTGAGTTGGTAATATTTACCAAAATTGCAAGACTACAGGAGAGTAACTAGCAGCTATAATGCTGTAAAGTACCAAAGCTTCACAAATTACATATGACTACCATTCCAACCGTTCCCTGAACATGAGGGCCACACTTTAAAGCCATTTGACTCTAAGAATCTTTTCATTCAGTCAAATATTTATCCCACAGGGTCTTGTGTTAGGTGTCACCCGAGAGACAATGAGGCACCAAACCTGGCCCTTACCTGACAGCCTCAGGGGGAAAATTGAAAATGGAGAAAACACATTGAGGGAACCCAAACTTTAACACGGAATACTCTAGACACTGAGAAATCATCATTTTGGCTCAGAGTTCAAGGAGGAGGAAGAGTCAGCAGGTGTGGGTGGGAGGAGTGGTAAGACAGGCACGCATCAGCAAGGAAAGGAGAAGCCAGTGAGTAAAGGCGAGAGTGGCCACAGGTAAGACCGGCAAGCAAGGCAGGAGGCCAGACTATGTGGGACTAGGCAGGCCATGGTGAGGGGCCATATTTCACCTTAAGGAAATAGAGAACAGCATCATCCAATTTTTTTTTGGTATCATTAATGTACAATTACATGAACAACATTATGGTTACTAGACTCACCCCATTATCAAGCCCCCACCACATACCCCATTACAGTCACTGTCCATCAACATAGTAAGATGCTATAGAATCACTACTTCTCTGTGCTATACTGCCTTCCCGTGCCCTCCCCCAACATTATGTGTGCTAATTGTAATGCCCCCTTTTCCCCCTTATCTCTCCCTTTCCTCCCATCCTCCCCAGTCCCTCATGCTAGGGTTCTGTGAGTCTGCTGCTGTTTTGTTCCTTCAGTTTTTGCTTTGTTCTTATGCTCTACATATGAGTGAAATCATTTGATAATTGTCTTTCTCCGCCTGGTTTACTTCACTGAGCATAATACCCTCTACCTCCAACCACGATGATCCAATGGTAGGATTTGTTTTCTTCTTATGGCTGAATAATATTCCATTGTGTATATGTACCACTTCTTCTTTATCCATTCATCTACTGATGGACACTTAGGTTGTTTCCAATTCTTGGCTACTGTAAATAGCGATGCGATAAACATAGGGGTGCATATGCATATGGGCTGCTGTATTCTTACGGTAAAATTCCTAAGAGTGGAATTCCTGGGTCAAACGGCATTTCTATTTTGAGTTTTTTGAGGAGCCTTCATACTGCTTTCCACAATGGTTGTACAAATTTGCATTCCCACCAGCAGTGTCAGGGTTCCCCTTTTTTCCACATCCTCGCCAACATTTGTTGTTGTTTGTCTTTTGGATGGTGGCCATCCTATCTGGTGTGAGGTGATATTTCATTGTGGCTTGAATTTGCATTTCTCTGATGATTAGTGATGTAGAGCATCTTCTCATGTGCCTATTGGCCATCTGAATTTCTTCTTTGGACAAGTGTCTGTTCAGCTCCTCTGCCCATTTTTTAATTGGATTATTTGCTTTTTGTTTCATGAGGTGCATGAGTTCTTTATATATTTTGGATGTCAATGCTTTATTGGATATGTCATTTATGAATATATTCTCCCATACTGTAGAATGCCTTTTTGTTCTATTGATGGTGTCCTTTGCTGTACAGAAGCTTTTCAGGTTGATATAGTCCCACTTGTTCATTTTTGCTTTTGTTTCCCCTGCCCAGGGAGATATGTTAATGAAGAAATTGCTCATGTTTATGTCCAAGAGATTTTTGCGTATGTTTTTCTCTAAGAGTTTTATGGTTTCATGACTTACATTCAGGTCTTTCATCCATTTCGAGTTTACTTTTGTGTATGGGGTTAGACAATGATCCAGTTTCATTCTCTTACATGTAGCTGTCCGTTTTGCCAACACGAGTTCTTGAAGAGGCTGTTATTTCCCCATTGTATATCCTTGGCTCCTTTATCGTATATTAATTGACCATATATATTTGGGTTAATATCTGGACTCTCTATTCTGTTCCACTGTTGTGTGGGTCCATTCTTGTGCCAGTACCAAATTGTCTTGATTACTATGACTTTGTAGTAGAGCTTGAAGTTGGGAAGCGACATCCCCCCTGCTTTATTCTTCCTTCTCAGGATTGCTTTGGCTATTTGGGGTCTTTTGTGGCTCCATATGAATGTTAGAACTATTTGTTCCAGTTCATTGAAGAATGCTGTTGGTATTTTGATAGGGATTGCATTGAATCTGTATATTGCTTTACGTAGGGTGGCTATTTTGACAATATTAATTCTTCGTACTCAAAAGCACAGGATGAATTTCCATTTGTTAGTGTCCTTTTTAATTTCTCTTAAGAGTGTCTTGTAGAGGACTTCTGGGAAGATGGCAGCATGAGCAGGGCGGCGGAAATCTCCTCCCAAAAGCAAACACATTTATGAAAATACAACAAATACAACTATTCCTAAAAGAGAGACCAGAAGAAACAGGACGACACCCAGCCTGCAGCTACACCTGAGAGGACTCGGCACCCCATGAGCCGCGACCCGGTGGGACCAGAGCACTCCCCCACTCCAGCGCACTGGCGGGAGGAGAGGATTCAGAGTGGGAAGGGAGTGGAGGCACAGGCTCACCAAATAACCAGTCCTGGTGATCTGAACCAGGAGCACTAACACACTTCGGGCGGTGTATCGGAGATTGGAGAGACAGAGGTGCAAGATCCAAGACGGCAGGTCCTCTCAGCCGGTTCCCCGGGACAAAAGAAAAGTGCACGCTTTTTTAGGGGTCTTAAAGTGAGAGGGGCCCAACGGAGGAGCAGGATCGTCCCAGCGCACTCAGCCAAGCAGGCTGGGAGTCCTGGGGAATTTCAGGGCCCTTGGACTGTGGCTGGGAAAAGCAGTCGCATGCAGACTTCCCACAAAAATTAGCAGCCTCCCATTCGTTCCCTCCAAGGCCAGAGTCACAAAGGGTCCAGCGGAGCGGCGTGGCTGAGAAATAGTGGAGCAGCAGCGCCACCTACAATCCTCAAAGAAACTACACCCGGCATGCGTTTTTTTTTTTTGTCTATTTTCCCTTTCTTCTTTTTTTCTTCTTCTAATCACTTCTATCAGCAGGACAAGACAGAGGAATAGGGCACAAACAAAGCTTACGCAGACAACCCCAGACCAGAAAACCCGAGAGAGGGAGCCTGATAGATGGACATGCACAATCTTCCTGAAAAAGAATTCACAATAAAAGTCATAAACATACTCATGGATCTACAGAGAAATATGCAAGAGGTAAGGGAGGAAATGAGGGAAGTGAGGAAAGACAATGCAGAGATGAGACAAGTGATCAACAGGCTTAGCAGCAGACTGGGCGAGATGCAAGAGACTGTTAATGGAATAGAAATCAAAGAACAGGAATACAGAGAAGCTGAGGCAGACAGAGATAAAAGGATTTCTAGGAATGAAAGAATATTAAGAGAACTGTGTGAGCAAACCAAACGGAACAATATTTGCATTATAGAAGTACCAGAGGTAGAAGAGAGAGAAAAAGGGATAGAAAGTGTCTTTGAAGAAATAATTGCAGAAAAGTTCCCGAAGTTGGGGAAGGAAACAGTCTCTCAAATCATGGAAGGCTACAGATTTCCCAACACAAGGGTCCCAAGGAAGACAACACCAAGACACATAATAACTAAAATGGCAAAGATAAAAGAAAAGGACAGAGTATTAAAGACAGCTACAGAGAGAAAAAATATCACCTACGAAGGAAAATTCATCAGACTGTCATCAGACTTCTCAACAGAAACCTTACAGGCCAGAAGATAATGGCATGATATATTTAACATAATGAAACAGAAGGGCCTCGAACGAAGTATACTGTATCTAGCACGATTATCATTTAAACTTGAGGGAGGGATTAAACAATTTCCAGACAAGTGAAAGCTGAGGGAATTTGCCTCCCATAAACCACCTCTTCAGGATATCTTAAAGGGACTGCTCAAGATGGAAGCACACCTAAGGCTAAAAAGAGGTCACCAGAGAAAATAAAATCATAGCAAAGAAAGCAGAACATCCAAATACTAACTAAAGGCAAAGAATGAAACACCTAGTACATAAAGAATGGAGGAGGAAAAATAAGAAGGGAGAGAAATAAAGAATCATCAGACTCTGCTTACATTAACTTAACAAGAAAGTTAAGTTAGACTGTTAGACAGTAGAGAAGCTACACTTGAACCTTTGGTAACCACGAATCTAAAGCCGGCAATGGCAATAAGTACATATCTATCGATAATCACCCTAAATGTACATGGACTGAATGCACCAATCAAAAGACACAGAGTTACTGAATGGATAAAAAAGCAAGACCCATCTATATGCTGCTTATAGGAGACTCACCTCAAACCCAAAGATATACACAGACTAAAGGAGAAGGGATGGAAAAAGGTATTTCATGCAAATAACAAGGAGAAAAAAGCAGGTGTTGCAGTACTTGTATCAGCAAAATAGACGTCAAAACAAAGAAAGTAGCAAGAGATAAACAAGGACATTACAAAATGATAAAGGGGTCACTCCAACAAGAGGATATAACCATTATAAATATATATGCACCCAACACAGGAGCGCCAGCATATGTGAAACAAATACTAACAGAATTAAAGGAGGAAATAAAAAGCAATGCAGTCATTTTTAGGAGACTTCAACACACCACTCACTCCAAAGGACAGATCAAACAGACAGAAAATAAGTAAAGACACAGAGGCACTGAACAACACACTAGAACAGAGGGACCTAACAGACATCTACAGAACTCTACACCCAAAAGCAACAGGATACACATTCTTCTCAAGTGCACATGGAACATTTTCCAGAATAGACCACATACTAGGCCACAAAAAGAACCTCAGTAAATTCAAAAATACTGAAATCCTACCAACCAACTTCTCAGATCACAAAGGTATAAAACTAGAAATAAATTTTAGAAAGAAAACAAAAAGGCTCACAAATACATGGAGACTTAACAACATTCTCCTAATTAATCAATGGGTTAACGACCAAATCAAAACAGAAATCAAAGAATATATGGAGACTAATGACAACAACAACACAAAGCCACAACTTCTGTGGGACGCAGCAAAGGCAGTTCTAAGAGGAAAGTATATTGCAATACAGGCCTATTTAAAGAAGGAAGAGCAATACCAAATGAACAGTCTAAAAGACACAATTACTGAACTTGGAAAAAGAAGAACAAATAAGGCCCAAAGTCACCAGAAGGAGGGACATAATAAAGATAAGAGAAGAAATAAATAAAATGGAGAAGCATAAAAGAATAGGAAAAATCAATGAAACCAAGAGCTGGTTCTTTGAAAAAATAAACAAAATAGATAAACCCCTAGCCAGACTCATTAAGAGAAAAAGAGAATCTACACACATAAACACAATCAGAAATGAGAAAGGAAAAATAACGACAGAACCCACAGAAATACAAAGAATCATAAGAGAATATTATGAGAATCTATATGCTCACAAGCTGGAAAACCTAGAAGAAATGGACAACTTCTTAGAAAAATACAACCTTCCAAGACTGACCAAACAAGAAACAGAAAAACTAAAGAGACCAATCACCAGCAACGAAATCGAATTGGTAATCAAAAAACTACCCAAGAACAAAACCCCCGGGCCTGATGGATTCACCTCTGAATTCTACCAGACATATAGAAAAGAAATAACACCCATTCTCCTTAAAGTTTTCCAAAAAATAGAAGAGGAGGGAATACTTCCAAACTCATTCTATGAAGCCAGCATCACTCTAATACCAAAACCGGGCAAAGACCTCACCAAAAAAGAAAATTACAGACCAATATCCCTGATGAACGTAGATGCAAAAATACTCAACAAAATATTAGCAAACCGAATTCAAAAATACATCAAGAGGATCATACACCATGATCAAGTGGGATTCATCCCAGGGATGCAAGGATGGTACAACATTCGAAAATCCATCAACATCATCCACCACATCAACAAAAGAAGAACAAAAACCACATGATCATCTCCATAGATGCTGAAAAAGCATTTGACAAAATTCAGCATCCATTCCTGATTAAAACTCTCAACAAAATGGGTATAGACGGCAAGTACCTCAACATCATAAAGGCTATATATGACAAACCCACAGCTAACATCATACTTAACGGCGAGACGCTGAAAGCTTTTCATCTAAGATAGGGAACAAGACAGGGATGCCCACTCTCTCCACTGTTATTCAACATAGTACTGGAGGTCGTAGACACGGCAATCAGACAAAACAAAGAAATAAAAGGCATTCACACTGGTAAAGAACAAGTCAAATTGTCACTATTTGCAGATGGCATGATACTGTACATAAAAAACCCTAAGGACGCCACTCCAAAACTACTAGAACTAATATCTG
Source organism: Smutsia gigantea (assembly GCA_032199065.1). Classification (NCBI taxonomy): domain Eukaryota; kingdom Metazoa; phylum Chordata; class Mammalia; order Pholidota; family Manidae; genus Smutsia; species Smutsia gigantea. The sequence goes on from JAVSCE010012840.1 coordinate 55,557, forward strand.
AATTCAGCAAAGTTGCAGGATACAAAATTAACACACAGAAATCGGTTGCTTTCCTATACACTAACGATGAACTAACAGAAACAGAAATCAGAAAAACAATTCTGTTCGCAATTGCATCAAAAAAATTAAAATACCTAGGAATAAACCTGACGAAGGAAGTGAAAGACCTGTACTCTGAAAACTACAAGACACTCCTGAGAGAAATTAAAGAGGACACTAACAAATGGAAATGCATCCCAGGCTCTTGGCTAGGAAGAATAAATATTGTCAAAATGCCTACACTACCTTGAGCAATCTACAGATTCAACACAATCCCTATCAAAATAAAAAAGCGTTCTTCAATGAACTGGTACAATAATTTTAAAATTCATAGGGCAAATAGTTCTAAAATTCATATGGAACCACAAAGGACCCCGAACAGCCAAAGCAATACTGAGAAGGAGGAATAAAACGGGGAATTACGCTCCCTGACTTCAAGCTCTACTGCAAAGCCACAAAAATCAAAACAATTTGGTATAGGCATAAAAACAGACCCACAGACCAGTGGAACAGAATAGAAAA
>JAVSCE010012841.1:0-19431 GCA_032199065.1 Smutsia gigantea
TTTTGTCAAATTCTTTTTCAACATGTATGGAGATGATCTTTTTGATGTATTTTTTAATTCAGTTTGCTAATATTTTCTTGAGTATCTTTGCATCTATGTTCATCAGGGATACTGGTCTGTAATTTTCTTTTCTTGTGGTGTCTTTGCCTGGTTTTGATATTAGAGTGATGTTGGCCTCGTAGAATGAGTTTGGGAGTATTCCCTCCTCTTCTACTTTTTGGAAAACTTTAAGGAGGATGGGTATTAGGTCTTCTAAATGTTTGATAGAATTCAGCAGTGAAACCATATGGTAGAGAGGTTTTGTTCTTAGGTAGTTTTTTAACTATCAATTCAATTTCCTTGCTGGTAATTGGTCTATTCAGATTATCTGTTTCTTCCTGGGTCAGCATTGAATGTTGTATTTTTCTAGAAAGTTGTCCATTTCTTCTTGGTTATCCAGTTTGTTAGCATATAATTTTTCATAGTATTCTTTCCTAATTCTTTGTATTTCTGTGGTGTCCATAGTGATTTTTCCTTTCTCATTTCTGATCCTGTTTATGTGAGCAGACTCTCTTTTCTTCTTGTTAAGTCTGGCTAGGCATTTATCTATTTTATTTTCTCATAGAACCAGCCCCTGTTTTCATTGATTCTTTCTATTTTATTCTTCTCAATTTTATTTATTTATGTTCTAATATTTATTATGTCCCTCCCTCTACTGACTTTGGACCTCATTTAATCTTCTTTTTCTAGATTCGTTAATTGTGAGTTTAGACTGTTCATTTGGGATTGTTCTTTCCTGAGGAAAGCCTGTAATGCAATATACTTCCCATTTTGCACAGGCTTTGCTGCATTCCACAGATTTTGTGGTGTTGAATTATTGTTGTCATTTGTCTCCATATATTGCTTGCTAACGGCTTTTATTTGGTTATTTATCTATTGATTATTTAGGAGCATGTTATTAAGCCTCCATGTCTTTTGGGCCTTTTTTTGTTTTCTTTGTGTAACTTATTTCTAGTTTCATACCTTTGTGGTCTGAGAAGCTGGTTGGTACAATTTCAACATTTTTGGATTTACTGAGGCTCTTTTTGTGACCTGGTATATGATCTATTCTTGAAAATGTTCCATGTGCACTTCAGAAGAATGTGTATCCTGTTGCTTTTGGATGGAGTGCTCTGTAGATGTCTGTTAGGTCCATCTGTTCTAATACGTTGTTCAGTGCCCGTCTCCTTATTTATTTTCTGTCTGGATGATCTGTCCTTTGGAGTGAGAAGTGTGTTGAAGTCTCCTAAACTGAATGCATTGCATTCTACTTCCCCCTTTAATTCTGTTGGTATTTGATTCACATATGCAGTTGATACTGTGTTAGGTGCATAGATATCTATAATATTTATATCCTCTTGTTGGACTGACCCCTTTATCATTACATAATGTCCTTCTTTGTCTAATGTTACTTTCTTTGTTTTGAAGTCTATTTTGTCAGATTCAAGTACTGCATCTCCTGCTTTTTTCTCCCTATTAGTTGCATGAAATATCTTTTACCATCCATTTACTTTCAGTCTGTGTATGTTTGTGAAGAGAGTCGCTTGTAGGCAGCATATAGATGGATCTTCTTTTTTTGTCCATTCAGTGACTCTATGTTGTTGGTGGTGGGTTTTTTGCTATTTTTAATGTACAATTATATGAGCAATATTATGGATACGAGACTCCCCCTATTATCAAGTCTCCACCACATAGCGCATTACAGTCACGGTCCACTAGCATAGTAAGATGCTATAGAAACACTACTTGTCTTCTCTGTGTTATACTGCTTTCCATATATGCCCACCCCCTGTTACATTATGTGTGCTAATCATAATACAACGTTTTCCCCCCAATCCCTCCCTTCAAACCACCTTGCCCAGTCCTTTTCCCCTTTGTAACTGTTAGCCCATTCTTGGGTTCTGTGAGTCTGGTGCTGTTTTGTTTCTTCAGTTTTTTATTTGTTTTTATACTCCACAGATGAGTGAAATCATTTGATACTTGTCTTTATCCGTCTGCCTTATTTCACTGAGTAAAATACCCTCTAGCTAAATCCATGTTCTTGCAAATGGTAGGATTTGTTTTCTTCTTATGCCTGAATAATACCCCATTGTGTATATGTATGACATATTCTTTATCCATTCATCCACTGATGGACACTTAGGTTGCTTCCATTTCTTGGCTATTGTAAATAGTGCTGCAATAAACATAGGAGTGCATATGTCTTTTTCAAACTGGCTGCTGCATTCTTAGGGTAAATTCCTAGGAGTAGAATTCCTGGGTCAAATGGAATTTCTATTTTGAGTTTTTTGAGGAACCCCCATACTCCTTTCCACAATGGTTGAACTAATTTGCAGTCCCACCAGCAGTGTAGAAGGGTTCCCTTTTCTCCACATCCTCGTCAACATTTGTTGTTTGTGTTTTGGATGTTGGCCATCCTCACTGGTGTGAGGTGATATCTCATTGTGGTTTTAATCTGCATTTCTCTGATGATTAGCGATGTGGAGTATCTTTCCATGTGCCTGTTGGCCATCTGAATTTCTTCTTTGGAGAAGTGTCTATTCATGTCCTCTGCCCATTTCTTAATTGGATTATTTGCTTTTTGTTTGTTGAGGTGCATGAGTTCTTTATATATTTTGGATGTCAACCCCTCATCGGATACGTTTTTTATGAATATATTCTCCCATACTGTAGGATGTCTTTTTGTTCTATGGATGGTGTCCTTTGCTGTACAGAAGCTTTGCAGCTTGATATAGTCCCACTTGTTCATTTTTGCTTTTGTTTCCCTTGCCCGGGGAGATATGTTCATGAAGAAACTGCTCATGTTTATGTCCAAGAGATTTTTGCCTATGTTTTTTTCTAAGAATTTATAGATTCATGGCTTACATTCAGGTCTTTGATCCATTTTGAGTTTACCTTTGTGTATGGGGCTAGACAGTAGTCCAGTTTCATTCTCTTACATGTAGCGGTCCAGTTTTTCCAACACCAGCTGCTGAAGAGGCTGTCATCTCCCCATTGTATATCCAAGGCTCCTTTATCAAATATTAATTGACTGTACATGTTTGGGTTAATGTTTGGATTTTCTATTCTGTTCCACTGGTCTGTGGGTCTGTTTTTGTGCCATTACCAAATTGTCTTGATTACTGTGGCTTTGTAGTAGAGCTTGAAGTCAGGGAGTGTAATTCCCCCTGTTTTATTCCTCCTTCCCAGGATTGATTTGGCTATTTGGGGTCTTTTGTGGTTCCTAATGAATTTTAGAATTATTTGTTCCAGTTCATGGAAGAAAGCTGTTGGTAGTTTGATAGGGATTGCATTGAATCTGTAGATTGCTTTAGGTAGTATAGCCATTTTGACAATATTTATTCTTCCTAGCCAAGAGCATGGGATGCATTTCCATTTGTTAGAGTCCTCTTTAATTTCTCTTAGGAGTGTCTTGTAGTTTTCAGAGTACAGGTCTTTCACTTCCTTCGTTAGGTTTATTCCTAGGTATTTTATTCTTTTTGATGCAATTGTGAATGGAATTGTTTTTCTGATTTCTCTTTCTGTTAGTTCATCATTACTGTATAGGAGAGCAACAGATTTCTGTGTGTTAATTTTGTATCCTGCAACTTTGCTGAATTCAGATATTAGTTCTAGTAGTTTTGGAATGGAGTCTTTAGGGTTTTTTATGTACAGTATCATGTCATCTGCAAATAGTGACAATTTGACTTCTTCTTTACCAATCTGGATGCCTTGTATGTCTTTGTTTTGTCTGATTGCTGTGGCTAGGACCTCCAGTACTATGTTGAATAGCAGTGGAGAGAGTGAGCATCCCTGTCTTGTTTCTGATCTTAGATGAAAAGCTTTCCGCGTCTCGCCATTAAGTATGATGTTAGCTGTGGGTTTGTCATATATAGCCTTTATGATGTTGAGGTACTTGCCGTCTATATCCATTTTGTTGAGAGTTTTAATCAGGAATGGACAGTGAATTTTGTCAAATGCTTTTTCAGCATCTATGGAGATGATCATGTCTTTTTGTTCTTCTTTTTGTTGATGTGGTGGATGATGTTGATGGATTTTCGAATGTTGTACCATCCTTGCATCACTAGGATGAATCCCACTTGATCATGGTGTATGATCCTCTTGATGTATTTTTGAATTCGGTTTGCTAATATTTTGTTGAGTATTTTTGCATCCACGTTCATCAGGGATATTGGTCAATAGTTTTCTTTTTTGGTGAGGTCTTTGCCTGGTTTGGATATTAGAGTGATGCTGGCTTCATAGAATGAGTTTGGAAGTATTCCCTCCTCTTCTATTTTTTGGAAAACTTTAAGGAGAATCGGTGTTATTTCTTCTCTATATGTCTGGTAGAATTCAGAGGTGAATCCATCAGGCCCGGGGGTTCTGTTCTTGGGTAGTTTTTTGATTACCAATTCAATTTCGTTGCTGGTGATTCGTCTGTTTAGTTTTTCTGTTTCTTGCTTGGTCAGTCTTGGAAGGTTGTATTTTTCTAAGAAGTTGTCCATTTCTTCTATGTTTTCCAGCTTGTTAGCATATAGATTCTCATAATATTCTCTTATGATTCTTTGTATTTCTGTGGGGTCCGTCGTGATTTTTCCTTTCTCATTTCTGATTGTGTTTATGTGTGTAGATTCTCTTTTTCTCTTAATGAGTCTGGCTAGGGGTTTATCTATTTTGTTTATTTTTTCAAAGAACCAGCTCTTGGTTTTATTGATTTTTTCTATTGTTTTATTCTTCTCAATTTTATTTATTTCTTCTCTAATCTTTATTATGTCCCTCCTTCTGGTGACTTTGGGCCTCATTTGTTCTTCTTTTTACAATTTCAGTAATTGTGTCTTTAGACTATTCATTTGGGAATGTTCTTCCTTCTTTAAATAGGCCTGGACTGCATATACTTTCCTCTTAGAACTGCCTTTGCTGCGTCCCACAGAAGTTGTGGCTTTGTGTTGTTGTTGTCATTAGTCTCCATATATTCTTTGATTTCTGTTTTGATTTGGTCATCAACCCATTGATTAATTAGGAGAGTGTTGTTAAGTCTCCATGAATTTGTGAGCCTTTTTCGTTTCTTTCTAAAATTTATATCTAGTTTTATACCTTGGTGATCTGAGAAGTTGGTTGGTAGGATTTCAATATTTTTGAAATTACTGCGGTTCTTTCTGTGGGCTAGTATGTGGTCTATTCTGGAAAATGTTCCATGTGCACTTGAGAAGAATGTGTATCCTGTTGCTATTGGGTGTAGAGTTCTGTAGATGTCTGTTAGGTCCATCTGTTCTAGTGTGTTGTTCAGTGCCTCTGTGTCTTTACTTATTTTCTGTCTGGTTGTCATTATGGTTTTAATTTGCATTTCTCTGATAATTAGCAATGTGGAGCATCTTTTCATGTTTCTTTGGAGAAGTGTCTATTCAGATCCTCTGCCCATTTTTTAATTGGCTTCTTTGTTTTTTGTTTGTTGAGGTGTGTGAGCTCTTTATATAATTTGGATGTCAACCCCTTATTGGATATGTCATTTATGAATATATTCTCCCGTACACTAGGATGTCTTTTTGTTCTATTGATGGTGTCCTTGGCTTTACAGAAGCTTTTTAGTTTGATATAGTCCCACTTGTTCATTTTTGTTTTTGTTTCCCTTGCCCGGGGACATATGTTCATGAAGAAATTGCTTACATTTATGTCCAAGAGATTTTTGCCTATGTATCTTTCTAAGAGTTTTATGGTTTCATGACTTACATTCCTGTCTTTGATCCATTGTGAGTTTAATTTTGTTTATGGGGTTAGACAATAATCCAGATTCATTCTCTTTCATGTAGCTGTTGAAGAGGATGTCATCTCCCCATTGTATATGCACGGCTCCTTTATCGTATATTAATTGACCATAAAAGCTTGGGTTAATATCTGGGCTCTCTAGTCTGTTTCATTGGTCTATGGGTTTGTTCTTGTGCCAGTACCAAATTGTCTTGATTACAGTGGGTTTGTAGTAGAGCTTGAAGTCAGAGAGTGTAATTCCTCCCCCCTTTATTCTTCCTTCTCAGGATTGCTTTGGCTATTCGAGGTCTCTTGTCATTCCATATGAATTTTCGAACTATTTGCTCTAGTTCATTGAAGAATGCTGTTGGTATTTTGATAGGCATTACATTGAATCTGTAGATTGCTTTAGACAGGATGGCCATTTTGACAATATTAATTCTTCCTATCCATGAGCACGGGATGTGTTTCCATTTATCGGTATCTTCTTTAATTTCTCTCATGAGTGTCTTGTAGTTTTCAGAGTATAAGTCTTTCACTTCCTTGATTAGTTTTATTCCTAGATAGTTTATTCTTTTGGATGCAATTGTGAATGGTATGTTCTTATTGCCATTGCAGGCTTTAGATTTGTAGTTACCAAAGTTTCAAGGGTAATTCCCTTACTATCTAACAGTCTAATTTAACTCACTTCGTATGCTATTACAAACACAACATATTCTCTTTTTTTCCTCCTTTTTCTTCCTCCTCCATTCTTTGTATTTTATGAATTATATTCTGTTGACAAAGACTACAGATTCCTTGGGTGACACCTATTTAGTCTTAGGAATACTTCCATCTGTAGGAGTCCCTCCAAAATGTACTGTAGAGGTGGTTCGTGGAAGGTAAATTCTCTCAGCTTTTGCTTATCTGAAAATTGTTTAATCCCTCCTTCAAATTTAAATGATAACCTTGTCGTGTAGAGTATTCTTGGTTTGAGACCCTTCTGCTTCATTGCATTAAATATATCATGCCACTTCCTTCTGTCCTCTAAGATTTCTGTTGAGAAGTCTGATGATAGCCTGATGGGTTTTCCATTGTATGTGATCTTTTTCTCTCTCTAGCTGCTTTTAAACATCTGTCTTTATCCTTGATGTTTGTCATTTTAATTATTATATGTCTTGGTGTTGTCTTCCTTGGGTCCCTTGTGTTGGGAGATCTGTGCATCTCCATGGCTTGAGAGACTATCTCCTTCCCCAGACTGGGGAAGTTTTCAGCAATTACCTCCTTAATAACACTTTCTACCCCTTTTTCTCTCTCTTCTTCTTCTGGTACCCCTATTATGCAAATATTTTTCCATTTGGATTGGTCACACACCTCTCTCAATATTCATTCATTCTTAGAGATTCCTTTTTCTCTCTGTGCCTCAGCTTCTTTTTATACGTCTTCTCTCATATGTGTTCTGTTTACCGTCTCTTGTACTACATCTGATCTGCTTTTCAATCCCTCCATTGTATGTTTCATTTCAGATATGGAATTTCCAAATGATTGAATCTCTCTTAAATTCGTTCCTGAGTTCCTGAATATTTTTCTACACCTCCATAAGCATGTTTATGATTTTTTTTTTGAATTCTCTTTTGGGAAGATTGGTGAGTTCAGTTTCATTTGGCCCTTTTTCTGGGGTTTGTGAGAGTCTGGTCTGTACCATGTTCTTTTGATGTTTCATATATCTGTGTGGTGCCCTCTATTGCCCAGAAGCTCTAATCTCTGGAGCTGCTCAGCCCCTAGAGTGAGGTTGGGGGTCATAGGGGAGCGGAGCTGGTGCCTGGAGGTAAGGAAAGAGTTGTTCACTGACTCCGTCTGCCCTGCCTGTCTCCAGTATCACAGCCAGTGGTCCGAGCACACAGGTGTAGGCCTCTGTGCTTGGTGTCTCTAGCTGTTGTAGGTGAGGCACCTCTCTGGCTGGCTGACGCCAGAGCAGTGACTACCAGTTTGCAAGACGGGGCTGTCAGACCAGGAGGAAGGCTTAGCAGTCTGTGTATCACAGTGGGGGGCCTCGAGCTGAGTAGCGAGCCAGGGGGACGGAGTGCCTGAAGCTCCCTAATGTTCCCAATCTACTGAGCAGAGCACGCCCAAAAAACCTTGTCCCCCTACCCCTTCTCCCACGCAGCAAGCTCCATGCAAACCTGCCCCTTCCGCAGACCTCTCGCTGTTAGTAAGCCTCTCAGACCGCCTGCTTTTCCCTTGTCTCAGAGCAGTCGGGTGTGGATCCCATCCTCCTCAAATGGCCGGAATCTGTCTCTCAATCCCTCTGTCTGTCCCAGCTCTCCATCCTCCAGAGCACCACACTATGTAGATTTGTGTTCACAAAGAAGATCTCCAGGGCTAGGTGTTCAGCAGTCCCAGACTTCCATCCCCTCCCCCACTCCATTTCTCTTCCTCTCTCTGGTGAGCTGGGGTGGGGGAAGGGCTCAGGTCCCGCCAGATCAAGGTTTTCATATGTTATCCTGTTTTCTGAGGTCTGCTCTGTTCGTGAGGTCTGTATGAAGTCTGGTTCAACCTTCTTTCCTGTTGCTATTTAGGGTTAGTTGTATTAACTATATTTTCACACTGTCTGTGGTTTGGGGAGGAGTTCTCTATCTCACCTCTCATGCTGCCGTCTTGAATCTCCCAACTCTATGTTTTTTGATTGGTGGATTCAGACCAATTAGATTTAGGGTGATTATTGATTGGTGTGTACTTATTGCTATTGCAGGCTTTAGACTCGTGGTTGCCAAAGTTCAAGGGTAATTCCTTAATATCTAACAGTCTAAGTTAACCCACTTAGTATGCTATTACAAACAACCTCAAGGTTCTTTTTTTTTCTCCTTTTTCTTCCTCCTCCATTCTTTATATATTAGGTATCATATTCTGTAATCTTTATCTATCCCTTGATTGACTTTGGTGGTATTTGATTTCATTTTGCATCTGCTTAGTATTTAATTGTCCTATTTTTGCAGTGGTTTTATTTCCCTGGTGACAGCTCTTTTGCCTTAGGAATACTTCCATCTATAGCAGTCCCCCCAAAATGAACTGTAGAGGTGGATTGTGGGAGGTAAATTCTCTCAGCTTTTGCTTATCTGAAAATTGTTTAATCCCTCCTTCAAATTTAAATGATAACTTTGTCAGGTAGAGTATTCTTTGTTCGAGGCCCTCCTGTTTCATTGCATTAAATATATCATGCCACTCCCTTCTGGCCTGTAAGGTTTCTGTTGAGAAATCTGATGATAGCCTGATGAGTTTTCCTTTGTATGTGATCTTTTTTCTCTCTATAGCTGCGTTTAAAGGTCTGTCCTTATCCTTGATCTTTGCCATTTTAATTATTATATGTCCTGATGTTGTCTTCCTTCGGCTGCTTGTGTTGGGAGATCTGTGCACCTCCACAGCCTGAGAGACTATCTCCTTCCCCAGATTGGGGAAGTTTTCAGCAATTACCTCCTTAATGACACTTTCTATCCCTTTTTCTCTCTCTTCTTCTCCTGGTACATCTATAATGCAAATAGTATTCCGTTTGGATTGGTCTCACAGTTTGCTCAATATACTTTCATTCTTACTGATCCTTTTTTCTCTCTGTGCCTCAGCTTCTTTGCATTCATCTTCTCTAATTTCTATTCCATTTACTGTCTCTTCTACTACATCTAACCTGGTTTTAAACCTCTCCATTTTATATTTCATTTCAGATATGGAATATCTTTTTTTTTTTTGCTATCGTTAATGTACAATCACTTGAACATTATGGACCCCCTATTATCAAGCCCCCCCCACATACTCCATTACAGTCACTGTCCATCAGCATAGTAAGGTGCTATAGAGTCATTATTTGTCTTTTCTGTAAATATTGCCTTTCCCGTGTCTGCCCCCCACTACATTACCTGTGCTAATTGTAATGCTCCCTTTTCCCCCTCCCACCAATCCTCCTCAGTCCCTTTCCCTTTGGTAAATGCTAGTCCATTCTTGGGTTCTGTAAGCCTCCTGCTGTTTTGTTCCCTCAATTTTTTCTTTGTTCTTATACTCCACAGATGAGTGAAATCATTTGATACTTGTCTTTCTCTGCCTGGCTTATTTCACTGAGCATAATACTTTCTTGATCCTTCCATGTTGTTGTAAATGGTAGGATTCGTTTTCTTCTTATGGCTGAATAATATTCCATTGTGTGTATGTACCACATCTTCTTTATCCATTCATCTACTGACGGACACTTAGGTTGCTTCCCTTTCTTGGCTATTGTAAATAGTGCTGTGATAAACATAGGGGTGCATATATCTTTTTCAAACTGCGCTTCTGCATTCTTAGGGTAAATTCCTAGGAGTGGAATTCCTGGGTCAAATGGTATTTCTATTTTGAGTTTTTTGAGGAACCTCCATACTGCTTTCCACAATGGTTGAACTAATTTATATTCCCACCAGCAGTGAGGAGTGTTCCCCTTTCTCCACATCCTTGCTAACATTTATTGTTTGTCTTTTGGATGTTGGCCTGATATGGAATTTCTTAATGATTGAATCTCCATCCTAAATTCGTCCCTGAGGTCTGTATATTTTTCTGTACCTCCATGAGCATTTTTATTTTTATTTTGCACTCTCTTTCAGAAAGATTGTTGAGTTCAGTTTCACTTGGGCCTTTTTCTGATGTTTGCGAGATATTTGTTTGAACCAGTTTCCTTTGACATTTCATATTTGTATGTGTTGGCCTCTAGTGCCAAGAAAAGAAGCTCTAGTCTCTGGAGCTGTTCAGATGGAATGACATCGGGGGTTACAGGGAATAGTGCTGGTGCCTGGAGGGAGGAAAGACCTGTTTCCTGCTTCCAGGCTGCAGTGCCTGTCTCCACTGTCAGAGCCAGTGGGTCTAGCACACTTGAGTAAGCCTCTGTGCTTTGTGTGTGTAGTTGTTGTAGGTGGGGCCTCCTTCTGGCTGGCCTGATGCCAGGGCAGTGACTGCCGGTTTGCGAGCTGGTGTCGGAGTTTGGCACAGCAGGCTGTGTATCACAGTGGGGGGCTTTGGAGCTGAGCAGCTAGCCAGGGGAATGGAGTGACTGAAGCTCCTGAAAGTTCCCAACCTGCTGGGCAGAGCGCACCCAGACAACCTTGTCCACCTGTCCCTTCTCACACGCAGCAAGCTCCATGCAAACCCTGCCCCTTCAGTAGCCCTCTCACTGCTAGGAAGCCTCTCAGACCACCCACCTTTCCGTCCCGGAGCAGCCAGATGTGGATCCCTGTCTTCCAGACATGGCTGGAATCTCGGTCTCTCCAAGTATTCCTCCTGTCTTAGCTTTCCAACCCCACTAGTCTCCTGAGCACCATGCAATTTAGGTTTGTGCTTCCAGAGAAGATCTCCAGGGCTGGGTGTTCAGCTAGGCTTCCACCCCTTCCCCACTCTGTTTCTCTTCCTCTCACCAGTGATCTGGGGTGGGGAAATGGCATGGGCCCTCCCAGATCAAGGCTTTGATATGTTACCCTGTTTCATGAGGTCTGCTCTGTTCTCTAGGTGTATGCATTCGGTGCATTCTTCTTTCCTGTTGCTCTTTCAGGATTAGTTGTATTAAGTATATTTTTGTATTATATGTGATTTGGGGATGAGTTCTGTTTCTCACCTCTCATGCCACCATCTTGAATCCTCTTGGATTCCTAATTTAAAGAAGAGAATCTAGTGGAGTTTCTTTCTCTAAATTCTGGCCCTTAGATATGCCTTAAACTCCCAATGGGAGAATGATACTAATATATGGAAATGGGAGTGAATCCCAAATTCCTAAAATGTTACTCTTATGGTAGAAATGATTATTGAAATGTATTTTCCAGTAGATTTGCCGTGCCATCTGGATTGGTTTCTAGCCTTTGGAGTTACTCACCTGTTCCCAAATCACAGTGGTTTCAGCCAACTAAAATAAGGCCATCCATAAATTAATAATCGCAATCTTACTGTGCTATTTCTTCTCAATATTAGCTGTTTTGTCATTAGCGGATTTAGAGATTCTATACTTTCTCTTAAAATAGCCTTTTCTGTAGGCATTTTTGGCATGTTCCTAAATATTTTTTGCTACCACCTAGAAAACAAACAAGCAGGCAAATGTTCTACTTTTTTCTTTTTTTTTATTAAGGTACCATTGATATATGCTCTTATGAAGGTTTCACAAGAAAAACAATGTGGTTATTACATTAAACCTTACTATCGAGTCCCCCCCATACCCCATTGCAGTCACTGTCCATCAGTGTAGTAAGATGCCACAGAGTCCCTATTTGTCTTCTCTGAGCTATACTGTCTTCCCTGTGACCCCACACACACCATGCACACCAATCATAATACCCCACAATCCCTTTCTCCCTTCCTTCCCACCCGTCCTCCCCCCACACCCCTCTCCTTTGGTAACCACTACTCTTTTCTTGGAGTCTGTGTCTGCTGCTGTTTTGTTCCTTCAGTTTTGCTTCATTGTTATACTCCTCAAATGAGGGAAATCATTTGATATTTGTCTTTCACTGCCTGACTTATTTCACTGAGCATAATACCCTCTATTTCCATCCATGCTGTTGCAAGTGGCAGGATTTGTTTCTTTCTTGAGGCTGCATAGTATTCCATTGTGTATATGTACCACTATGTTTATTGCAGCACTATTTACAATAGCCAAAATATGGAAGCAACCTAAGTGTCCATCAGTAGATGAATGGATAAAGAAGATGTGTACATATTTTAAAATGAAATTTAAAATGTTTGAAATTAAAGATAATATATAATAAGTCAAAATGTATGGAATGCAGCTAAAGTCATCTTCAGAGAAAAACTTATAGTATTAAATAAGAAAAAGTAAAAAAAATTACCTAAAGATTAATTTCAAGGAGCTAGAAACAGAATGGGAAACACTATCCAAAGAAAGTAAAAAACATGAATAACTTAGTAAAATGGAAATCAACAAAAAATGAATCAACAGAGCCAACAGTTGCTTCTTAATAAACTTCACTGTCTGCTTGAATCTTCACAGCATGGGAACTAAGTCCCTACCACCCCAGGATTTAGAGGCACCATGAAGCACTGGATGGAATGAGATTATATTCTGAGAACTTCCCAAAGCAAAGAGAGGTGATTTGGGGGGCAGGCTGCTAAAGAACGTGATCATTGCTCTTGCTTCAGTCACATCTGGGTCACCCCAGGTGACAGGAGCTTGCAAGTCCAAATCAGAGATCTTAGAAGTCTGTCCTCACTTGTCTGAAGCAGAATAGAGAGAGAGAAGAGTTGTGCTTAAGACTAGAAAATTGAATGAATTAGCAGTGACAAAGACATTTACCGCAGGAGGTAGAGGTCAGCAAGTTCTTTTCTTTTTTTTCCTTTTTTGGGGGGGGATCATTTATCTACACTTACATGTGCAACATTATGTTACTAAACACCCCACTTCATAAGGTGCCCACCACCTACCACATTACAGTCACTGTCCATTAGCATAGTGAGATGCTATAGAATCACTACTTGTCTTCTCTGAGTTGTACAGCCCTCCCCGTGGCCCCCCAACATTATGTCTGCTAATCGTAATGCCCCTTTTCCCCCCTTGTCCCTCCTTTACCACCCATCCTCCCTAGTTCCTTTCCCTTTGGTAACTGTTAGTACATTCTTGGGTTCTGTGAGTCTGCTGCTGTTTTTTCTTTCAGTTTTTTTCTTTGCTCTTATGCTCCAAATATGAGTGAAATCTTTTGATACTTGTCTTTTTCCACTTCACTTATTTCACTGAGCATAATACCCTTTCGCTCCATCCATGTTGGTGCAAATGGTAGGATTTTTTTTTTCTTATGACTGAATAATATCCCATTGTGTATATGTACGAAATTTTCTTTGGCCATTCATCTACTGATGGACACTTAGGTTGCTTCCATTTCTTGGTTATTGTAAATAGTGCTGCGATAAACATAGGGGTGCAACTGTCTTTTTCAAATTGGGCTGCTGCATACTTAGGGTAAATTCCTAGGAGTGGAATTCCTGGGTCAAATGGCATTTCTATTTTGAGTTTTTTGAGGAACCCCCATACTGCTTTCCACAGTGGTTGAACTAATTTGCATTCCCACCAGCAGTGTAGGAGGGTTCCCTTTTCTCCACATCCTCGCCAACATTTGTTGTTGTTTATGTTTTGGATGTTAGCCATCATCACTGGTGTGAGGTGATATCTCATTGTGGTTTTAATCTGATTTCTCTGATGATTAGCGATGTGGAGCATCTTTTCATGTGCCTGTTGGCCATCTGAATTTCTTTTTTGGAGAAGTGTCTATTCATGTCCTCTGCCCATTTATTAATTGGATTATATGTTTTTTGTTTGTTGAGGTGCGTGAGTTCTTTATATATTCAGGATGTCGATCCCTTATCGGATACATCATTTATGAATATATTCTCCCATACTGTAGGATGTCCTTTTGTTCTACTGATGGTGTCCTTTGCTGTACAGAAGCTTTTCAGCTTCATATAGTCCCACTTGTTCATTTTTCCTTTTGTTTCCCTTGCCCGAGGAGATATGTTCATGAAGAAGTCACTCATGTTTATGTCCAAGAGATTTTTGCCTATGTTTTTTTCTAAGAGTTTTATGGTTTCATGACTTACATTCAGGTCCTTGATGCATTTTGAGTTTCCTTTTGTGTATGGGGCTAGACAGTAGTTCAATTTCATTCTCTTACATGTAGCTGTCCAGGTTTGCCAACACCAGCTGCTGAAGAGGCTGTCATCTCCCCATTGTATATCCAAGGCTCCTTTATCAAATATTAATAGACTGTATATCTTTGGGTTAATGTTTGGATTTTCTGTTCTGTTCCACTGGTCTGTGGGTCTGTTTTTGTGGCAATACCAAATTATCTTGATGACTGTGGCTTTGTAGTAGAGATTGAAGTCAGAAAGCGTAATGCCCCCTGTTTTATTCCTCCTTCGCAGGATTGCTTTGGCTACTTGGGGTCTTCTCTGGTTCCATATGAATTTTAGAATTATTTGTTCCAGTTCATTGAAGAACGCTGTTGGTAGTTTGATAGGGATTGTGTTGAATCTGTAGATTGCTTTAGGTAGTATAACCATTTTGACAATATTTATTCCTACTACCCAAGAGCATGAGATGAATTTCCATTTATTAGTGTCCTCTTTAATTTCTCTTAGGAGTGTCTTGTAGTTTTCAGACTATAGGTCTTTCACTTCTTTCATCAGGTTTGTTCCTAGGTATTTTATTCCTTTTGATGCAATTGTGAATGGAATTGTTTCCCTGATTTCTCTTCCTGTTACCTCATCGTTAGTGTATAGGAAAGCAACAGATTTCTGTATTTTAATTTTTTTATCCTGAAACTTTGCGGAATCCAGATATTCGAGTAGTTTTGGAGTGGACTCTTTCGGGTTTTTTATGTACAGTATCATGTTATCTGGAAATAGTGGCAGTTTGACTTCTTTTTTACCAGTCTGAATGTTTTGAATGTCTTTGTTTTGTCTGATTGCCATGGCTAGGACCTCCAGTACTATGTTGAATAGCAGTGGAGAGAGTGGGCATCCCTGTCTTGTTCCCGATCTTAGATGAAAAGCTTTCAGGTTTTTGCTGTTAAGTATGATGTTAGCTGTGGGTTTGTCATATATAGCCTTTATGATGTTGAGGTACTTGCCGTCTATACCCATTTTGTTGAGAGTTTTAATCATGAATGGATGCTGAATTTTGTCAAATGCTTTTTCAGCATCTATGGAGACGATCATGTGGTTTTTGTGCTTCTTTTTATTGATGTGGTGGATGATGTTGATGGATTTTCGAATGTTGTACCATCCTTGCATCTCTGGGATAAATCCCACTTGATCATGGTGTATGATCCTCTTGATGTATTTTTGAATTCGATTTGCTAATATTTTGTTGAGTATTTTTGCATCTACGTTCATCAGGGATATTGGTCTGTAATTTTCTTTTTTGGTGAGGTCTTTGCCCGGTTTTGGATTAGAGTGATGCTGGCTTCATAGAATGAGTTTGGAAGTATTCCCTCCTCTTCTATTTTTTGGAAAACTTTAAGGACAATGGGTGTTATTTCTTCTCCATATGTCTGGTAGAATTCAGAGGTGAATCCATCAGGCCCAGGGGTTTTGTTCTTGGGTAGTTTTTTGATTACCGATTCCATTTCGTTGCTGGTGATTAGTCTGTTTAGTTTTTCTGTTTCTTGCTTAGTCAGTTTTGGTAGGTTGTATTTTTCTAAGAAGTTGTCCATTTCTTCTATGTTTTCCAGCTTGTTAGCATATAGCCTCTCATAATATTCTCTTATAATTCTTTGTATTTCTGTGGGGTGCGTCATTATATTTCCTTTCTCATTTCTGATTCTGTTTATGTGTGTAGATTCTCTTTTTCTCTTAATGAGTCTGGCTAATCTGGCTTGTCTTGGTTTCACTGATTTTTTTCTATTGTTTTATTCTTCTCAATTTTATTTATTTCTTCTCTGATCTTTATTATGTCCCTCCTTCTGGTGACTTTGGGCCTCATTTGTTCTTCTTTTTCCAATTTCAGTAATTGTGTCTTTAGACTATTCATTTGGGAATGTTCTTCCTTCTTTAAATAGGCCTGGATTGCAATATATTTTTCTCTTAGAAGTGCCTTTGCTGCGTCCAACCGAAGTTGTGACTTTGTGTTGTTGTTGTCATTAGTCTCCAAATATTCTTTGATTTCTGTTTTGATTTGGTCATTAATCCATTGATTAATTAGGAGAATGTTGTTACGTCTCCATGTAGTTGTGAGCCTTTTTGGTTTCTTTCTAAAATTTATATCTAGTTTTATACCTTTGTTATCTGAGAAGTTGGTTGGTAGGGTTTCAATGTTTTTGAATTTACTGAGGTTCTTTTCGTGGCCTAGTATGTGGTCTGTTCTGGAAAATGTTCCTTGTGCACTTGAGAAGAATGTGTATCCTGTTGCTTTTGGGTGTAGAGTTCTGTAGATGTCTGTTAGGTCCATCTGTTCTGGTGTCTTGTTCATTGCCTCTGTGTCTTTACTTATTCTCTGTCTGGTTGATCTATCCTTTGGAGTGAGTGGTGTGTTGAAGTCTCCTAAAAATGAATGCATTGCTGTCTATTTCCTCCTTTAATTCTGTTAGTATTTGTTTCACAAATGCCAGAGCTCCTGTGTTATGTGCATATATATTTATAATGGTTATATCCTCTTTTTGGACTGACCCCTTTATCATTATGTAATGTCCTTCTTTATCTCTTGCTACTTTCTTCATTTTGAAGTCTATTTTGTCTGATACAAGTACTGCAACACCTGCTTCTTTCTCCTTGTTGTTTGCATGAAATATCTTTTTCCATCCCTTCACTTTTAGTCTGTGTATATCTTTGGGTTTGAGGTGAGTCTCTTGTAAGCAGCATGTAGATGGGTCTTGCTTTTTTATCCATTCTATTACTCTGTGTCTTTAGATTGGTACATTCAGTCCATTTACATTTAGGGTGATTATCGGTAGATATGTACTTATTGCCATTGCTAGTTTTAGATTCGTGGTTACCTAAGGTTCAAGGGTTGTTTCTTTACTATCTGACAATCTAACTTAACTTTCTTGTTAAGCTATTATAAACACAGTCTGATATTTCTTTATTTCACTCCCTTCTTATTCTTCCTCCTCCATTCTTTATATACTAGGTGTTTTATTCTTTGACTTTAGTTGGTATTTGGATGGTCTGCTTTCTTTGCTATGATTTTATTTTCTCTGGTGACATCTGTTTAACCTTAGGAGTGTTTCCTTCTAGAGCAGTCCGTTTAAGATATCCTCTAGAGGTGGTTTATGGGAGGCAAACTCTCTCAGCTTTCACTTGTCTGGAAATTGTTTAATCCCTCCATCATATTTAAATGATAATTGTGCTGGATACAATATTCTTGGTTTGAGGCCCTTCTGTTTCATTACAGTAAATATATCATGCCATTCTCTTCTGGCCTGTAAGGTTTCTGTTGAGAAGTCTGATGATAGTCTGATGGGTTTTCCTTTGTAGGTGATCTTTTTTCTCTCTCTAGCTGCCTTTAATACTCTGTCTTTATCTTTGATCTTTGCCATTTTAATTATTATGTGTCTTGGTGTTGTCTTCCTTGGGTCCCTTGTGTTGGGAGATCTGTGGGCTTCCGTGGACTGCGAGACTATTTCCTTCCCCAGCATGGAGAAGTTTTCAGCAATTATTTCTTCAAAGACACTTTCTATCCCTTTTTCTCTCTCTTCTTCCTCTCGTACTCCTGTAATGTGAATATTGTTCCATTTGGATAGGTCACACAGTTCTCTTAATATTCTTTCATTCCTAGAGATCCTTTTATCTCTCTCTGCCTCCACTTCTCTGTATTCCTATTCTCTGATTTCTATTCCATTAACAGTCTCTTGCATCTCATCCAGTCTGCTGCTAAGCCTGTCGATCGGTTGTCTGATTTCTGCATTGTCTTTCCTCACTTCCCTCACTTCCTCTCTTAGCTCTTGCATATTTCTCTGTAGATCCACCAGTATGGTTGTGACTTTTATTCTGAATTATTTTTCAGGAGGTTTGTGCATTTCCATCCCTTCAGGCTCCCTCTCTGGTGTCTAGGTCTGGATAAGCTTTGTTTGTACCATATTCCTCTGTCTTTTCATAGCAATAGAAGTGGTCGCTGGTAGTTGCCACGTATGTCAGCTGGGCTCTTTAAGACTTAAAAGAAAAAAAAAGAAAGGAGAGAAAGAGAATGAAAAGAAAGAAAGAAAAGAAAAGAAAAGAGAAAGAAAACACCGTAAAAAACAAAAGGACGCCCGCTGGGAGTAGATTCTGTGAGGATGCTGTAGGTGGCGCTGTTGCTCCACTATTTCGCAGCCATGGCCATGCCGCTCCACAGGGCCCACTGTAGCTCTGGCCAGGGCAAGAATAAATGGGAGGCTGTTGATCTCTGTGGGAAGTCTCGGTGTGGCTACTTTTTCCCAGTGGCTTCAGAAGAAGACAGCTCCACCCAACCTCTCTGAGCCAGATAAGCCCTTGCTTGCGTGCCCTTGCAATTCCCTATTGATATGGAGATGGATACTTCTCTCCACCCCTTAGAAACACCTACTGATATGGAGATGCACTAAAGCCAGGTAAGAGATTCTGGAAATATTGCAATTTTACCCATAGTAGGTACAAATAGAAGTCTTCCATCTAGTACAAATATCTGTAATGAATCTTTCCACAAGAAATATTCAGGCCCAAACACTGGTAAATTTTCTAATCATTTAAGGAACAAAAAACACCATCTAACACAAGATCTTCTGGATGTTGAAAAAGAGAAATGTCCTCCCAGCTCATGTTGTGAAGCCAGTACTATCTCTGACAAGGACATTACAAGTTAGGAAAAGCACATGCCAAACTCTTTCATTCACGTGGAATGAAAAAAAATCTCAAAATATTAGCAAACCAAATATAGTTACATATAGAAATGATAATACATCATGCCTAGGTTTGTTTATGACTTTTGTTTATTGTTTGTTTTTTTATCCAAGGTTGAAAAGTTCATTTAACATTAAAAAGTCACTGTCTCATGTCATTAGCAAAATAAAGATAAATATGATCATCTCTATGCATATGAACAAACGTGTCAAAGTTTGACACTTGTTGATGATGATCTGTTTAAATCCCTTATTAAAGTAAGAATGGAAGAGTACATCCTAATCTGAAAATAGGTGTCTTGCAAAACCTATGGAACATGTAATTATTTATGAAATATTGAAATCATTTTCCTGTGAT